>JAIPRM010001417.1:0-18671 GCA_025469315.1 Stegophylla sp. TES_Ste_2020
ATGTAATAAAATAGGTAATTTATCCGTACTTTCTCCGATTATTTTTTTCAATCAAACCCTTGTAAAATGTTTAATTCTTTGTCTGTAAGAAATTTTATTGCACCAAAATATTCGCAATGAAATTCTCTATCACCAAATTTCAAAATATCGGTTGGGCCAATTTTCTTATATGTACGTTAAAGTGCGTAATTTTAGATAAAACTAACGAATTACGTCGAAATTCTAACTTTAAACGGGTATAAAAAAAAAAGTTGACTAACGATTTTTGAAATCTTTTCAGATCAATTAGACACATATGTTAGTGAGATCATATTAAATTTTCAAGTCTTAATATCAAAAATCAAAAATTTTATTACATAAAAACTAAAAAAAAATGAGAAATTTTCAAAATGCCGTACTTAACTCAAGATTGATCAAATCTTTTTGAAATTTGTATGAAATGTTCTCGTACTTCATTTTAATGGTTGGTGAAAATTTCAAGTCTCTAGCTGCATTATTTTAGAAGTTATTTCAAAAAGTAATTTTTAATTTTACGAAAATTTCGGTAATTGCGTATTTTGTCAATTTTTTGACAGTTTTCCCCCATTTTTGGAAAAAGTATTGAGAAATTGGAAAAATAACCTTTTTAAAGTACCATCTAAGTATAATTCCGGTTCTATAGAGATACTGGTCGAAACTTTCGGACAAGTATTTCTATACGAAAAAGTGTTCACAGAAAGATTAAAAAAAAATAATAATAAAAAAAAATAAACATCATTGTAAAATCATAAGCTTTTTCACTTCGTTCAGAATCTAAAAAAAATTAGGCTATTACTTACAAATATGAATAAAAACTTATCTGCTAGTCAACTAATAAGTGAACATATTACATTGCATAATATTATATTTGCATATTACATCTGCAGCCATGTTATAAGTACCGAAACACGTCTTGCATCTTTGGTACTCGTTCTTGTTCGTAGAACAAAATCAATAATTGAGTTAGGTTATTTATTTTTCGTAACAAAATCGAATAAAATGTAAAATGTTTTAAATATTTTGCCGTGATAGACGAGAACTGTATGCACCAATTATTATTATTATCGTAGGTTATTATTTGATTATTAAATAATGGATTCTAATAAATATTTAATTATATTTTAAACTCTTACGAGCGTATTAATATTATACAGGATGTCCCGGTAGGAATTGATAAATGCAATAATTCTATTAATAATTTTAGATTCTAAACAAAGTGAAGAAGCTAGTGTGTTTTTACAATGATGTTTATTTATTTATTATGTGAACACTTTTTCGCGAGGAAATACTCGTCCAAAAGTCTCGACTAGCAGGCAGCAATTTTTAGAACCAGAATTTTCCCCTCTAAATGGTACTTTAAAGAGGTCATTTTACGAATTTCTCAACTTGTCAATTTCTTTAGGAGTAAAAACCACCCAAAATTTGACAAAAAATACTTGGAAACTATCATTTTTTTTATTCAAACTTTTTGAAAATTCAATCATAGATAGACAATAAAATGAGAAATGTGAAAAAACAATTTTATTTCTGTAAATTATTACTACAGTATTGTGCTACAGCTATAACGAATAATTTTGTTTAGGACCCAAATTTTTAAATTTCAAATTTTATACATCAGTTTTAGAAAAAATTCAAAATAGCCAATTTGTGAATCTGATTATTGAAAAATATTGGTGCTTACATCTTAAATAAAAGTTAATCCGTTCATTTTTTACGATTTTTTTAAGTTTGTGAATAATTAAATAATATTGTTAAACACGTCATAATAAATGACTAATAATTATTGACGTTATAAATTGTTACTCTGTAGAATTATTATCAGTTGTACGATTATCATTATATTATGATATGATGAAACATGTTGAATTAATATAAAGCAATGATAATTTTCATTAATTATCATTGTATAAACTGTCATGGTGATTAGTGGGATCATTTAGTACAAATCACTAAGGTTTATATATACTAAGTATCTATAAACGTTGCAAAATAACTAGATAATAAATAATTAATTATTATCTATGATTAAATATTTTAAATCTGTGTACGCTTTCTGATCATGATTCGTGAATATATTATTATGGATTTAATCACTACTTATAGCTCGGATGTTTTACCGATCAAACAATACGTAAAATTAATGTCACATGTAGAATGTAAAGTATTTGATACAATCAAATCATACTTCAAAATTGTATTAAAAATTATTATTTATAATAAATAATAATAATAATACCAAATTAATAATAGTGGGAAAAAACAATTAATGTTTTAGATTAAACCATTGGAAAATAATATTCTATTTTATAATCTAGGCAAACTTTTGAGCTACCCATTTTCAGACACTGTAGTGACGACTTAATATAGAATTTAATTAAGAATTAATAAAAGTATTTTTAAATAAAAAAGTGAAAATTTTAATGATTTAATGTTCTTGTGTAGGCACTTGAGAAATAATTATAAACTTGAGTTTTATAAATGTAGATTTCTTCCTAAAATCTCATATTCATATGTCATATTGACATATGGAACTGCATAACCCGTGAGTACATTGCTCGACTCTCGTCACCTTGGCATCAGGTAATTAATAATAGGAGGCACATAAAATATGTAATCCCTTGTATAAATATAACTGATTAAATATTTGAACTAATAAATTTATGATAATAAATGCGAGGTAATTTTTCGACTACTCAAATTAGCTTTCTAATCGAATAATTCATTGGATTTACCCAACACCTAGTGGTGTAGAAAAAACATGTTGTAGGTATAATTATTACAATACAGACGAATACTTCAAGATGCCTGGAATCGAATAAAAAGATAATGAGCGTAATTTAAATTAGAAGAGTATTGATTTATTTAAAAAAACATTGATCTTAATTTAAATTAAAAATTGTTTGAGATTTAATTGAAAATAAATCATAATTTTATATAAAAATAACCGGATTCGTCAAAATGTCAACACTTATAAACGCTTGATTTTGAATAAATATTTTTGACGATTTTTTTAGTACCTTCTGCAACTCGCAAATAATAATATATTGTATGAGTAAGTATTTTTCAAATTTTCAGCTTAAGTTAATCGAGAATTAAAAGTAATAAGGTACCAACGCTATAGAAGCATAGACTTTCCCATACTTTCTATATTTAAGCTAAAACTTTCAAACATTTTGCAAATGTAATCAAATCTATATTATGGTTTTTTTGATAACTGCTGAAAATACGATTTTATCTTGTATATTTTTTTTCTAATTTTAAAATTAACTTTAATATTAATATTGTATTAATAAGATAAATTAATAAAAAATAATAAAGATACTTAATAAAAATAATATAAAGTTAACTATAATATTTTGATTATGCGGGTCGTATTTATCGTATTTTTTACAGTCATAAAATGTTTAAAATATTAGTTAAGAAAAGTAACATGTTATAAATGATAGTGAGCTTGTTTTATAAATCTTTACATTAATATGTAAAAAAATTTTAACTATGTTTTAACTCATTTTTTTCTCCATCATTTTTCCTTATTTTACACCAAGCCCAGAAAATGTGCACAGATATATTATGCAGTATGTTCGACGGAAATGATAACAAATATTTCGATACAGTATGACCTTGAATTTAATTCTGAATTTTTTTACTGCGTACGCGACATTAAATTACACTTATTAATTATTTTTGAAAAATTCAAAATTGTAACTCGTTTTGCCACGTACACCCAGCAAAACATTAATTTTTTGTAACAGTAAATTATACAGAATAATAATTATTGTTAGTTTAATATTTTTTTATTTTTTTATACTAAACGGGTTTTTAAACCCTTTAGAAAAATAACATAGTAATTGTGTTTACATTTTCAATTTAAAATTATTAACAATATTATTTAAATTTAGCATTTTATATATATATATATGTATGTATGTATGTATATACATATATGTATATGTATATGGAAAAGCAAAATTATACAAAAATGTTGAGTAAAAACTAATAAGTATAGTTGTACAAAATGTGGAAGAAAACATAGTTAAGCAATATTTTATAAATATAACAATAAAATTACACTAACAATCAAAAATATGATTAATAATTCAAAATATAAACTTAAACAAGTATTAAAAGCCTTATAAGTATCCAGTCTGAAAACATTTCATGACATTGAAAAAGAATCGACATGTTTCATTATGTTGTTTGCTAATGACAAAGCTCTAGGGAAAAATATTGAGTAGGTATGTTTAACAAATTAATAATGAAATAATCTATATCATTATTTGCGATAATAATCAGTTTTTAATGTATTAAAATTTAAAACTTTTATAACTAAAAATTAACTTATCTCATTAAAAAAAAAAAAACACATTAGTTGACTTATATGTTATGAATAAACCTTTAAGCGAATTTGGCTACAGGTAGAAAAACATGTGAAGAACCAATTGGTAGGTACATTAATATATATAAAAAAAAAAATACTGGATTTAGCTTTAAACACTTTCTGAGGTTTTGATCGAAGAATAAATCTTTATTTTATATGAAAATGACCTATTTGTTTTATGCGAATTCTAACTTGAAATTATTTTACACGAAAAAGAAATTGAGTAGCAATGAAAAATTTTTCAGGTTCGTTAGACATATATACGTGAATAAGGTTGAATTATTACATTTTTAGCTCATAATATGAAGTATTCAAAATTGTATTGGATAAAAACTTACAAAAAACGAGACATTTCCAAAATTCTATATTCGTCTCAAAAGTTGTCAAATTATTTATACATTTATCAGTCTGTATTATATTATTAATAATGGATGAAATTTTCAAGTTTCTTGTACTTTAAGTTTTGGAATTACTACTAAATTACTAAAAAAGATTTAATAAAAATCTTGTTTACAGCGTACTTAACCGTTTTTATTCAATTTTTCTGTTTTTTTTTCTCAACGTTTAGTAAAACAATTGATAATTTCTAAACCTGACCTCTTCAAAGTTCAAAGCAACGTGTAAACAAAATCCTCTCGCAAAAACCTGTGCTACACGTACTGGTCCGATCACGTTTTCGAGTAGAACAAGTGTTTCAATAAAAATAAATAAACATCATAGTAAAACCACTTCGCTCCACTAAAAATCTAAAACATATAGTTCTAAACAAACAAACGATTTATTTAAACAGTTTTTTTTTACCCGATCCCAGAAGTAGAGATAATATTTACAACCTACATTTCAAATATTTGATTTAAAAAATATATGATTTTATTTTTAATCGAATTGTTATGATTGTTATGCTAATAGAGTATTTAAACATTATATTTGCCAGACAAAAGAATGAGATTCATGGGCGTATTTACACACCCTACCTAAGCGAAAAGTAACCGGTATTCTGGATTGCAATAATTTAATTCTGCCTTAATTATAATATTATTAATATTATGTTATAATACTAGAGTTGTGAATTTGAAAAAATTTAATTGATAATGAATCTCTGTAGCTTTCTAAGCACAAAATTTGAGCCATGGCTTAGGTTACATGCATGTAACCTAACCGCAAATTTATTTATAAAACTTTTATTTTGCATTTTTTTTACTTCTTAATTTTTTAGGTATTTCTTTTGCCCTTTTTGGTAATATTTTTGTTTCTTTTCATATTTTTACTTTATAAATCAATATTTTACTATGTACAAAAATTTGTCGTCAGACAATCGGCATTCATTTTTGTTTTACAACATGAAACGAATACTTTTTGTCTAATCTAATGCAATAGTGAAGACGAACTAATAAACATATTTAACTTAATTTTTCTCATCAAACAAAATAAACACTTATAAAAAAAAAATAAAAAAAAAAAAAATAGCCCAGCCGAGTAGAATTATAAAATCAATTAACTTTGAAATCAAAATACGAATTCAATCAACATTTTTATGATGAAATTATTATAAAAATATATAATTTTTTTTTGAGCAAATTGCTTTCATTAAATAAATCAAAAGATTTTTATGTGTGTATATTTTAAAATTAATTTAAATATATAAATTGAAATTAAAATACAAAATACAAATAATTTTTCTCATCAAATATATGTCAATTTCTTGAATTTTGAAAATGGTAATTTCAGTTTATTTAAAAACAATTTTTAGCGCATTTTACAATATTAAATATTTTGATATTTAAAGTGCATATTTTGATATTATAAATGCATTCTTATTGAATTTTTTTGACATTTTCAATGTATGTTTTAAGATTTGTTAGTGCATTAAATTCACAGCCTTAATTTATTACTACAACTGTATTATAATTTACACACCAATTAAATGAATTCTCGCAAATTTCCGTATTGCAACGAACTCGCGGGATATTTCGTACTACCTTGCGCGTTTACACTGACCGTTTAGATACTGGAGAAGAGTTATTTTTTTTATCTCCAGCGACGCGACCGCCGACAACGGGAGGAGCGACAACGGCGGCCGGCGACCGGCAGCGGCACCCACCGGCCAGACGTAGCAGTGGCATCTGGCAATTTCAATTCTCCTGCGAGTGTCGTCCGAACCCGTGTACCATTCCGTCGTCGCTCGTCAGCCAGTCGCCAGTTCAGCCGTTGTCGTCTCCTCTTCTCACGTCCAGTCCGTTCGAAAAAATAATCAGGTAAATTATTAATATTACAATAATATTATATCGAATTCAAGCATTGATTTTTTTCCAATAAAACCCGTAAAATTTCTGCTGATTCGCTTATATTCGGGTTTTACAATTTTTTTTTTGACGAACAAAACGTACGCGACTGTTGAACTTTTGTTCGTGTACTGGGGTAGGTGTGTCTTGGACACGTATTATTATTATGTCGACGACTCGAGGTCTGTACTTAACTTTATATGTTCAGTAGAAAAAAAAAAAATAGCAATGAATCCGAGGGTACGATTAATTCCTCTACTCCTCATGTCCTCCACACCTTTTATGCCCAAAGACATAACAGTTTTTTTTCAGACGTTCCTCTCTGGCATTTTATTTTTTACATTTATGATTAGACTATTTAATGTTTTAAATATTTCCACGGACTATCTGTATTTATTCGAAGAACTCGTCTGTTTTACACTAACGTATGCTTACTGATTTATCGTTTCTCTATATAAATAAAAAACACCAACTTTACCTAAGTAATATTTTTCGTTAAAAAAAAAAAATATTAAGTTATAGATGAATACAGTTGTATATGTATATATTATATTATATAAAGTTGTATGTTAAGTATTGAACACAGTTTATGTTTGAATTATTATTTGCGAAACCTCATATATATTTTTACTATCAAAATGAAAAGATAGTCACTATTGCTGTCTTAAAATTCTGCGAATATCAACGTGACAAACGTCGAAGTCAGTTAAAGTATTTTCGGCGTGCCTACAATATTTAATATAATATTTATTATTTAAAATTTATAAAAAGTTTCTCCTTGAACTCCTCGCTTGTTCTCGGTGTTCTTAGTCCAGTTTTGCAGTTAAGCTACTATTGTAATACGTCTATTGAATTCGGCTTACTCGAAAAGTTGTTTACGTGGTTCTCCGCATTCGTCTTTTGTTTTTAGTAATTTCGACCATATGGTGCAAGAGAGCTGTACGTTTCGTGACGAGTGTTCGTGCTCTACAATCCGTCGTAAACATCTGTCTGGCGACTGGGCGTTTTTTTTAAATCCTATGCAAGCCTCGATGAAATTTAATTTATAATATTATAAAGCACTGTCCTAGTGCATTGTGCTGTTCGTTTAAGTTTTAAACTAATAATTGTAGATAATGCGTTCGATATTTAACTTGCTGCTAGCTATATTTCGAAATCATTCGATGTCGTGATCGGTAAAAGTAGATATTCATATAAGTTTAAAATATATACCTACCACCTACCGCCTATTTAGTTTTCTTAGATTTGTAAAAAAAAAAAAAAATCGATTGTAAAACGTTTTATGCTTATTACATAGGTGATGGGCATGCAAACTGTAAAGTGTATATTCTGCAAGTCTGTACACTGCAGTGTATAAGATGTAGCGGTCAACTTCCTACATAATTTACTTAGCACACCTACAATTTAGACTATATCATGTCCTTGGACATCTTTTAGGTCGATAACATCTGAATTTATTATTCATGTTTATTATGATATTTCTTCGGTACGCAAATGCAGTACGTCAATATTTACGTATTTATTATACACAGCAAACATTTTATAAAAACGTTTTGTAGTACATAATAATAGATAACATGAATTATTATTTATTATTTTTCTATGAAAATATTTATGTTTGATGAAATCAGAGTGTAATTTTTAAAACAAACTAGCGGTTTTGTTTCATGAATATATTGTATTGTTCGTCATCTTTGAAAAAATTCGTATTTGACAAACATTACTAATTCGTGATTATCGAAGGTGTTTACAATAATAATCAATTTAGTATCGCAGTCAAATCATTTATTATGGTTATGAATCATCGTATGACAGCGAATTTATGGTATTAGTGGGAAATACAGAAAAATCTACTGCGGTGTTTTAGTCATTAAACTATAAAATAAAAAAAATAAAAACCGTATGAACTTTGCTTAATCGAATTCTTTCGTTTTTGTGTACTTTTTAATATCCATAGTACAGACGTTATCTTACGACATTCCTACATAGTGCTAGTAATTGTTTTGTTGTTTTTTAAATAGCATATAAATGTCTTTAGCCTTAAGGTGATGTTTCATATTTCAGTATTTGTATAATTTTAGCTATTCAGATTAATAAAATTAATGACCCTGGATGTCTTGGTTACAAAGTTAATATATAGTTTCTATATTCACGCATATTTTTGTTCAGAACTATCGCAATAATAATATTTTTATGTTGAATTTAATTAAATTCAATGCTTTATTTAAATATCTTCATATTTTTTTATAAATATTCGCAGTTAACCGTGAGAGTATAAACATTATTTTATTTAAAGCTTTAATTCGTTATATTCATTAACTTCATTATGTATTAGTTTTGGTTTTAAATTTATACTAACCGTACACGTAAAATTGCATATATGTACAGTATACTTGTTAGTCATTGCGCGTATTTGTAGGCAGGTCCACTACATCAATAAAATTAATAAAATCACTTCATCAAAAAATAATACTTAATAGTAATGATAAAATGTAAATATACGACACATACCTATAATATTTTTATTAAAAATGAAAACAGGTATACCATAGTATTAACATGATTCATAAGTGAAGTCAATTTGCAAATCGGTTAAGATTTAAGTGTTAACAAAAAATGACGTAATTTATTTACAAAAATATGAGGGGCTATTGTAGTGTTATTTAAATAAATTATATATTATAGTATACACACTCGCATACACTTTTCAGTATTCTTACTACATTGGTAGAAATTTATTAAAATATTATCATTTTATGAAGAAAAAATGGACAAATAGGAACTTATTATTGGTTTTGACTTACATTTTAGTTAACATCAACTTAATTTGTTATAAAATAAAATATATTTTGCTAAACATATTTCATTGTCTTGCCATTAATAAATTTGTTTTTGTAAATTAAGCATATTTTGCGCATTATAGAGTATAATATTTATATAAATAAACTCGATATTTATATAATGTTATAAATATATTATTTTTAATGATAAAATTAAAAGCTTGAAATATGTCAAACGTTATTTCATTGTTAGCAATTCTCGGCAGGATAGATTACATGTAATCTCGCAAAAAAAAAAAAAAAAAAAATAGAATATATCCATTTGACACAATGGGACAAATTGTAAATCACCTAAAAATATTTTTTTCCATTTTGCAGTTTTCCGTTTATTGAATTTAAAAATATTTTTACATTCCTCATTAAAATACTATGCATAACTAAAAGATAGTTTAGTACTAATAAGTAGTAGTTAATGTACATACAAATACGATCCTAGAAGGCCATCATTATCGATCATTATAAATAAGTGTCAACAATTAATATCTGTCTGTACTTAATTATTTTTACATATTTATTTTCGAAATTTAATGCATTGTCTGTTCTTAAAAAATGACTATAGCCAAAATATACTATCAATAATGCACGACGGAATTCACGCTGTCCAATTAATTTTTTTAAATTCTTTATTCCATTTTACTTATAAGTATAAAACTGTCAAAAAAAAAAAATATCAAACTTGATAAGTTTGTGGAATAAAAGTCTATACTTAATATTTTAAATCCTTTCTGTAAGGAAGTCAGAGTTAATGAGTAAATAATGGAGATATTATCGTCAATCACTTTTTTTTAAATTTGCTCGGTGAAAGTTAGTAGGCATATTTTAATCAAAAAGTACTTCAATAATATTTGAATTATTAATAAAATTTAATTGGCATTTATCATTTATCATTAATTTATTACATCTGAATGATTTAATTAAAACATAATTTTTGGTTTTGATTATCAACATATTTACTTCTTCAAATAAATTACTGTTGCTGTTACATTTAAGTTATCTTTTGTTATTAAAATCGCCTGCTAATATATATTGTTTTTATATTTAATTGTACTGTTTAAAGTCTAGGAAATCCATATTATTATAGCCCACATTAGTCATGTGGTCAATACAATTTATAAACGGTATAATGGACACGAAACGGGGGAATTATAATATGTTTTAATTCGAGGTCGGTTGTACCTACCGTTGTATCAGCTAGACGATGACATCATCCGGTGAGTTCAACTGCATGACGTCATCACATACCAGTGTATGTATTTCCTTTTTGTGGCGTGTGCCCCTTCTTTATACAAACAAATTTCATATAAAAACTTCGGTATCCCTTTTAGATTCTGAACGTAGTGAAGAAGCTTATGTTTTTATTTGCAATTTTCACTTTTAAACATAAATCATCTTTCAATTGAATAATAGTTTAAAATGCTTAATTAATTTAAAAATATACAATAAAAATATTTTTCACGGTTGTACATTAAATTGTTTTTGTTAGACCCTTTTAGTTTTTTATTATTATTTCGTGTGGCAACCCTTTTAGTGTTAATAGACTATATAAACTGTCTGCTATAGAATAATAGTAACAGAAACTAGGAACCAATAGATACAATATCTTATTTTTTATAACCTTAAATCCGTTTGGCAGTATTTGTTATTTTAGTAATCGAGTACATATGAATTTATCTTATTTTATAATAAATTAGGTATCCTGTATTATACGGATTAAATATACTTGCTAAAAAATCTTCAAAATTGAACATAGTATTTGTTTTGGAATAACAATTTTTGTCATAAGTTCATAACTATTAATAGGTAGTTTCATATTTTCTTTTTTGAAATTATTAAAATAAAGTAAAAGCGATTTTATAACAGATTTCTAATTTCTCAGTAGTTCTCCAAAAAGTTTCAAAAACGGTATATTATGATATAAAACTAATTACTTCAAGTTACAAGTATTTTTATAATAAACGTTTCGTAATTTAAGTACTTGATGTGTTATTTATGAGATATAATTACTTTAGAGACTGTTTAATCATTATTATGTTGGAGTTAAAAGTATTTTCCTAGAAATGTAATTAAAATGTTATCAAAATTACATTTCCTAATTCAAACCTAAATTTTTTACATTAAATTAAACATCTTAAAAAATTAGTATTTAAATAAAACTTAATTATTCCTTTCAATATGGTTAATAAATTAACATATGCTAAATCTTTTGTTTTACATCACTTTCTATTTGAACCTATAATTTAAATTATTGATTTCATTAAAGATATAATGTACTATTGTATAAAATCTTTTCAATTATTTACAATAAAACATACCAGCTTATACCTGCACAGGAATTAAACATCTAAAATGAAATAAGATATCAAAGATTAAATACCTATACACTTTTTGTACCTACCTAAATGTATGGGTAACATATTTGTCGTATAATATGTACAAAACATTAAATATATTATATTATACAGTAAGTATGCATAATGGGAAAAGTAAAATATTATAGTACTATTTTTAAATAACTTTCTGAACACCAAAAAAAATCACATTTTATCTGTTAATCATAATAGGTAATTAATTAATGTGTCATTTGATACAGATTGTTTATATTATCTAAACTAAATAATAATTATTAAAATATTATATTCGTCACAGTATTATCGATTATTCCAGGAAGTTATCTGAATTTGGAATATTTTATATCACATAGTATACCAATATAATGTTTTTATTATTCAGTAAAATTATACGACTAGAATTTATTATTACAATAATAAATAATAATGTATGCATTATCTACTATTATTTTATATTTTATTCTCGTGTGTACATCCTCAAATGACACTTTGCATTAGTGTAAAACAAAACCTATTATTGATACCATTATACCTAACCGAATACCTGACAAAATATCACATTTAGTTATATTTTTAAACTAGATTTACATAATACAAAATATAAACGAATTTAATATTTCGCTAAGAGTTAAATTCTATTCTATAATATTGTTGTTACTATCTATATAATATCTGAGTTACATATTATTTTTTTAAACATTTTTGATAATTTATGAAGGTGCATTGTGATTACTTAAGTTGACTAAAATTTACTTGTCATCATAATAATAATATTATTATTGAATTATTCAATTACCTAATTTATTCAATTTTATAAAGTTCATACTTGACTATACTTACTTGAGAATAACACATTGGTATACTAGATTATAAAGTATATTTTATTCTATCTTCGTTATTTTTCCGACTTTCATAAAATATGCTATTAGTAATATTTATATTTATTTAACCATTATTATTAAATTAGTGTGCTGTGTATGTGTTATATATAACAAGTATGATAACTGAATAATGGATATTAAATAAATAATTATTATTGTAACCTTCTTTTAAATTACACTCGTAAGTTAACTCAATTGAGTATGGGCAATAGACGCCAAGGAAATTATATTTAATGGTCTTAAGGTTCATCAAGACCCTAAGTTACCTTATACAGGGTGTCCCAGTACAATTTGATAAATGCAATAACTTTTTCTCTTCATAATTTAAAAAAAAAATTGAAAACTATTAATGGCGGCATTGCGCTACAACAATAACGTTTGTATGTATGTATGTATGTCTATATATATATATATATTAGGACCAACATTTTCAAATTTGAAATTTTGTACTACAGTTTTAGAAAAAATTCAAATTGCTATTTTGTGCATCTAATTTTTAGAAAAGTATTGTTACTTAAGCCTCTAATGAAAGTAAATCTGTTCATTTTCTACGATATTTTAAGTTAGCGAATGATTTAATAATATTGTTAAATAAGTCATTATATATTATTACCTTTATTAAGAGGTCTTTGACAAAATGTTTAAATTATTCGCAAACTTAAAAAAATAATTAATTGATTAACCTTATCACAAATTAACTTCTTTCAACCGCCAATTCTGAAGTCAAAATTTAGAACATGATTACTAATTACATGGCTGGATTATAGATTATATCAATAAGTAACTTTATGAAAAATCTAATTCAATCTTAATGTATATATATATTGTGATTCATTAAGTTTATTCATTTATAAGTCTGTATAGTGTATATACTGGTTAAAAAGTTTTTACGTGTATTCCTTTTCCTTTTTTTCAACTAACATGGTAATATCTTAGTAATAAAGTAGACAGGAAGTGAATTACATATTTCAATATTTAATTGATACATCAAATATTAATAACAGCTTTTTATTGAATAATTTGTAATGTCTTCATCTAATATTTTATTTAAAATGAATGAATGAAATTAAATGAAAAAATATTAAACTATACCACTAACATTATTATATTTATATTATTGACTATGTCCTTGTTCAATTTTAGGGCATCATATTCAAAAATCAATCAGTGATCTATCATATTACCTATTTAAAAAATGAAAAGTGATTTTGCAATTTTGTGTCATTCGACTGAGTCATGCATAACTTAATGTTAGTATGGTGATTGGTGGTGGCCTTTTAACTACAACAATACCCTTCCACAATTTGTATTTAACCAGGTTTTGCATGTGTTGCTCTACTTATTATTTTCTTCGATTAGTCATAGTTACACAAATTCATTAGTTAATGTTTTTTTATACATTTGCTAAGCAATTATTATAATTTATAAGAAACAACATATTATAATGTTAAATCAACGTAATATAACATTTAAAGTTTAAAATATTTATTATTATGAACTAAATTAGTTTAATTAGAGTGTATTAAAGTGAACCTAATAATCTTTAATTGGAGCCATTTAGTATGAATTTAAATTGCTCGTTTTATATATACTAATGGTATTCAATTTATTACAAATAGGCATTTATTTATCGATTAAATCAAAAAAGTATTTTTATAAAACTTGTGGACAACGCACATAATAAAAAGTGACATGTTTAGTAAGTAGTTTTGATGTGTAACAAGGATTTTTACCTTAAAAGGTCTTAGGTTTCATACAGTGGTGCCTCTATATAGAAACACGTATGCATTTATAGCATTCATTATTCTCTTCCACATATTTGTAATGCCATAACATATAAACGTTAAATGTAAATTTTCAGTTTATTATTGATTTATTCGATGTGTATGTTATGTATGTTTTCATAAGCAAAAAGATAGTTTTTGAATTACCTTTTACACTTAACACGTTCTTCTTGTTTACTTGCTTGATATGCCGTGGTCTGTCGAATAGAGGAACACATTGTGTTTTTATTGTCTGAAAATATTTCCTTCGCTCTACATGACAATAGTTTATTAGCGAATACCATGGTAAATAATAGTAAATAGCTGTGCCCTACATGCCCTTCCTTTCTACTTTTTTTTTTTTATTACAAAGTATAACATTTGTTTATCACATGGATCCTCATCGTGGCCGTAGTGTGTATACTTCGTTTATATTTAAAAAAAATATACACATTTATGTTTTCGTCAGATTCCACATTATAATTAATCTTATCTGTAAATATTTGTTTTGAGGATTGAAGAAAGTAGTATAGGTACGTATTTGGATAAATATCATCAAATGGATGGGTAGCCAAGGGGATTGATGTACGGTTACATGGCTCATCTACATTATCTCATTGTTGTTGAAAAGAATGCATTATAAAAAAATAAAAGAATAACAAATTAGTATCGCGAAAAGATTTAAGAGAGAAAGAAAGACCATAATGGTGACAACTGGTTTCAAGACCTATTTACCTTACAAGGAAATGATTTTTAATGCGCACAATATTTTACTTCAATGACGAACTGTTTCATCTTTCTAATATGGTTGTGAATTCAATATTCGAATGGTGTGCTAAAAAAATTAATTCGTACCTATTTATTTTTAAAATAAAATTTGGATGTAAAATATTCAGACATTGTTGATAGTTTCAAACTAATTTGTATTAGTACTGGGAGTAATTAAATTAATTATTTATTCTATCTTCAGATTTAATTACATGCATGTCTTCATTCCGCATTAATCTTATTTTTATTTCTAGATTACATTAAAAGGAGTCGTAATTATTATGGGGTAAACTTATGTATATTTAAAGGTGAATGGCCCAATTTAAAGCTAGACCCACCGATCCATAACAACAATTAACTAACTAGTATACCTAACGATTTTCAATTACTATACCGGTAGTTGGCTAACAGCTTTATTATAACTATACACCTATATAATATAATATATACATCTAGGTAATATCTACTTTTAGCGATTTATTACATTGAATAGTCGGTAACAGCATTAAATAAATCTTATGAACTTTACTATAAATGTGTAAGAGAAACTTTACTACTTATGTTACTACTAATTATTATATACATATACTATAATACTGTGAGCATAAAGATAATATTTTTCTAGTTTACGAATATACTACTGTGAAAATATTATTAAACATATAAAATAGAACACTAATACCTAATTTAATTTGTAAATAACATAATTTATAAAGTTTCATGGTTAATAATGTGAATGTTTAATTAATGTAATACCTAACTTAGGAAAAATGCTTTATAGACTCCGGGTTCTCATAAAGCAGTTTTTATTAATGAGATTTTTGTAAGTTACATTTTTATCATTGTACGTAATTCATAATAATTTAACTATACGTTATTATTTAGTTAATAGTTATTAAAATACTCGAATAACAAAAACATTTAAAAACCAATCAGAAACTATTGATCATGTTCATGGCATTGGCATCAATAATAATAATAATGTTCTGTTAATGGGTTGTAAATTTGGACGATGGCCATGTGAATAAACATTTCAAAACTTTGGGGTGGGACAGACAATCAACAACCTCTACCTACCCTTTTAGAGGGTGTGTACGTTGAGATAAAATCAATCTTTAGGGTCCCAGACATATTATGTAGGGTCCCCATCCAAGTGATTGCCAATTTTCGGTTTACAGACACACCCAGGATACTCGAGACTTATAAAACTAAAAATCATTAAAATATGAGCTTATATTTGTCTCAAAAATATAAAAATAAAGAGTTAAAAAATATGTATTAGATATAAAAAAAATGTATTAGGAACATTTCAATATTATTGATGAGTAACTAAATGAAATTCAATAATTTAATTTCTTAACTATTTATATTTTACATTTTACTTGCGGAGTGATAACGAATATATTATGCAATAAACCAATCCGGAAAACTACATTGTTTTCCCATCTTTCAAATTGCTTTTATTGAGTATTTATAACTTATGATAACTATACAAATAATTTTACCACGCTCAACTTACATTTTTGTAATTAATAATTTCGAACAATTATTATCCAGAATAATGATCGTAATTGTTAAAACGGTTGAGAATGCATCAATATGAAAAAAAAAATTTGAAATATGCATAAACCTCTAAGCTATGCAAAATATAACTTTACATTTTCGTTAGCTGTTCTATCAAAGGTATTTGTGTACCTATCCATTCATACAGACTACAATGTTTTACTACATCTATGATGAATAAGCATATGCAAACGCTATAACACTATAAATCCCGAATCCTGGTCATAATATTAACTTGAAAATTAGAAAACAATTTTTGCTTAGGCAACACTTGTATAACCATAATATTTAGTGAATATTATTTTCTCAATAAATAGATACATTTTGCGGGTTCTAATTTGAATATTTATTTTAAATTCTTTTTATACTGAATATTTATGATTAAAAATAAAATAATAAGATTAAGAATTTGTTATTTTTGTATAGATACCTACGTCGATAATGAATACAACATAAGTATTAACTTTTTTAAGTATAAATTCTTCTCAAACCTTAAAATTTTCATAATGTGTATAGTGTATATAAATTGCATAGCATCATGGGTTCACGATTTCTACCGGTTTACAAACCCCTGCGTGATCAATAATAACTCAGCATCCCCTAAATGTTTAATGCATTATTTGCAGACAAATGTGTATAGAATAAATATATCCTGACACGTTAGGGGAAGTCTATTTCCGTTGTTACAGTACATTAATAATTACTACTGAACATTTTTAATAATCAATAATATTACAACTTCGCAAACAAATATTTTTCTAATAAAATGATTACGTTTTAAGAATTATAATGTCGTAAGAATTAATGTAGTCATTTGAAATTGATTTTTTAACTCTTCTGCTCGAATGAATCATTGTGGACTCATTCGAGAGTCGAGGGTGACTCATTGTATGGACCATGAATCACCCTTCTAAAAAATTGACTCAATTGCATTACTTTATAGTATAAAGTGGCGGCTCGTATGTAAGTGCACAAGTGCATGTGCACTACCTACAAGAAATTTAAAAAATATTAAATCATAATAATACAATACTATTTAGTTCTGTAGGAGTATGAAGATTATGTTTGAACATTTTAAGAAATGTCAATTGAAATTCAGGAAGTTAAAATATATTTGGGTTAGGTTAGCTATGAGAAAAAGCGAAACGATCGCGCAGTTTTCGTTGGGCGCGGTGACATGAAATAGGTAGTTCACACAAATCACTGTGCACCGCAGTACCATGTAAAAATGAAAACATGTCATATCATGAAATCCACTTTATAATGGAATTCATGTGCACAGTTGCTTTCGTGCACATAACCAATGAAATTGTTATCAGAAGATTATTTTTAGACATTGTACCGTGGTGGCTTTAAGTTTATTTTTTTAGTTTATCTTTTGTTTTTGATATTCAAATTGTTTGATAATGTATATCAATCATAATACTATCATGAATATCAAGATAAAAACTTGACAATTTTCAGTAGATATTCAGTTGTCCTTGTCACAACATTACAACATATATAACTACATAAAATTGATACCGTTAATTTTTAATCAATATTTTTTATGAGTTCATTTGTTATACTTTTGAAATAATTTATCAAATAAATTTCAGAAGGTCTTTTTAGGGGGAGGGGGGTTAAACTCTGTGTTTGCTATTTGTAAATTATATTTTTGAATGTGCACTACTCCATCGAAAACCCATGGCCGCCATTGATTGTTACGTCGAAAGCGGTAAAATAATAAATGTTGATGGCGATGTAGTTGTTTTCCGCATTCACGTGGTATCCGGTATTATATTTCAATATTGTCGCGACCGCTCGCGGGGCGAAATATTTTTACCCGTT
>JAIPRM010001417.1:18771-38323 GCA_025469315.1 Stegophylla sp. TES_Ste_2020
ATACTTTTGAAATAATTTATCAAATAAATTTCAGAAGGTTTTTTTAGTGGGGGGGGTTAAACTCTGTGTTTGCTATTTGTAAATTATATTTTTGAATGTGCACTACTCCATCAAAAACCCACGAGCCGCCACTGCTTTATACATAGTAAACTATAAGGGGTTAAATGTAGTATACTACTATTGAGTTAACATTAATTTTGTTTTATAGAAATGAGTGCAGTTCCATTGAAAGATCTACCTAAGGTAGCATTAGACCTTAAAAGTGAACTCGAGGGGTTCAATCAAGACAGCATGAAAAAAGCTGATACTAATGAAAAAATCATTCTCCCTACTGCTGAAGGTAATATAATTTGTTACAGTAAACATTATGGTTTTAAATCGCTACATACATTCTAGTATACCTAGTTTGTTTAAGACACTTTTTCAATTTTGTGAGCATTTATTTTTCTCAGTTTCATATTATATTTGTGTTGCTCATCAGTTTGTAGTTTATATTTTGCCTCCGATTATATTTTATATTATTGTATTAGCGACACAATATAGGTATTTATTTAATTTTATTTCAATTTTGGATTTAAAAGTAAAAATTATAATCTTTTTAACATGTTTTACATTTCAATGATAAATGCCTACTGTATTGGTAGCTTTTATTTTTATTTTTGCTTTATATCAAAATTATATAGCAGGTGTGTCCAACGCTTTTGGCCTTTTTGCAGCTCGCGTTCTGTGTGAATAAGCATAGGTAGCTCAATCACAATGTGTAGGTATAGTTACTAGACATATACAGTGATAAAGCTTTTTTTCCTTTTTTGTTTTGGCCTGCATTACATTTATTTTATACATGGCTCAATAGATATTTTTTGTCATCTTACATATTATGCTTTTTATTCATATTTCATATACATTTTCTATCAACATTATTAATATGAGTACCTATATTCAACATTGCTTGTGCATAGTGAGCTATCCATGTACATTTTCCATATTTTTAGCTTTTGATTACTTATTGATATGTTAAATGCTTGCTGTTGCTTTTTTGTTGGATTAAAAAAAAAGATGTGAAACGCGAACGCCAGCATAATGATCTAATCCATGGCGTTAATAACTTTAGCGCGGACAAGCTAAAAAGAACAGACACTCTGGAAAAAGTTATTTTACCGAACGCTCAAGGTAAGAGTGCTCATGCTATTCATCATTTTAAATGCTTCCCAAAGTAAGCATGGTTTATACTTGAATGCTATAGTATTTTACCTTTTATATATATATTAAACATCTTTAAATTTTTATCTATGGGTTCAAAATTTATTTAACATATACAGTCAAACCACTGTGTAATGGACACTCACATTTATAGCAATTTTGTCCAAATTTGGACGCTATTATGCCATCATCTCATAATAGCGTCAGTTTGCACTGAAAATGTTCTCACTCCTCAAAAAATTTCAATGTCCACAATTTAGAAGTGTTCATTAGGAAAACTTTCATTGTAATAAGCATACTAAAATAAATATTTTATCCATAGATGTAGCTACAGAAAAGTCCCAAAAAGCCATTGCTTCAGCGCTAATTGAGGGCGTTGGTGGATTTGACACTGGCAAGCTCAAACACACCGAAACACAAGAAAAAAATCCCCTTCCTGATAAGACTGGTGAGTACCTATTTGCTTAAAATATCTATATATTATTTTAAGATGTAAATTAGCATTTTTTCATGATACCAAAAATATAATAAATTGTTTTGGTTTTAGTGATTGAAGCTGAAAAAGAACAACAGCAATTTATTGCTGGTATTGAAAACTTTGACTCCAAAAAGTTGAAGCACACAATAACTGAAGAAAAAAATCCATTGCCTACTAAAGAAGGTAAGGTATTAAAAGATAAGTTAGATACTTTAAGCTATTAAATTATATATATATATATAATTAAATTAACAGTGGCGAATTAGATCACTGGGAATTCGAGGATTTTCCCGGTGGGCCAGTGGGCCGCTTTTTCATATAATTATTTTGATAGAAAATAATGAAATAATTTTTGAAAAGTCATATTATAAGGCTTGTATGAATTATATAATTTGTTATTATTCTGAATTATGTTATTAAAATTTATATTGTACCAATCATATAGTAACTTGAGTCTTAACATTAACTTATACATATATGTTTATTGTTTAACTTACTACAAGTTTTGTCAAACTGGGTGGCTTAGAACGATTTTGACCTTTTTTACACATTGAGAAAAAGAAACAGTATTAAAATTGTATGATATAAACTGAAGCTTCACTCTGAATCGTTTTATTGAAGAAATTAATTATCGTATTTATCATATATGGTGTGAAGTATGTTGTGTTTGTTAATCTTCAATTTTACTATTTAACATCAAAGATTGAGTAATATAACATAATCTATTATCATATTAATATATATATTTAACAGACTTAAGGTAGCTTAAGTTGAAGTGCTTATTTTTCTTTATTGTATTATTTAAAAACCAGACTTTGAATTCATTAGGTGTGGTTGCAACATTGAACTAGACACTTTAGGCTAATGGTGATTGAAAAGTATGTTCTATATAAATTATAGTAAAGACAAGCTGTTTAATAAAATAATTTTGATGTTTACATCAATTTCTAAGTTTCAGTGGTATATCTCTTCTCAAATTTGTCAAAAACATTTAATTATTTTAAAACAATATTTTTTATACATTTTTGATAGTACTTAAATTAATATATGGGCTGGTATTTTTTTAATTTTCCTGAGCCGAAAACTCTCCCCAATCCCCCCTGATAATTAATTATAAAAATTATTGTATAGCAGTGATCTATAAATGAGAATGAAATTAATTTGCTTGGAGGATTTTAACTAATTTTGACAAATGTACCTACACATATATATACCTATTTAAAATTTCTATATTATTAATATAAAATAAATCAAACTATCATAATTTTGGTTTTTAGAGAAGTAAGTTCATAAAAATTGTTAAAGAGGATACTTAAATATACTGAAATAAAATGAGAACATATCTACTAAAATCTTATAATCTTAATTGTTCTATTTTATTTCCATATCTTGTACAAATATTTTGAATAAAATGAAGGATTTCATAAAAACAAATAATTTATAAAAAATTTACATGGCATGTCATGGCTAGTACTGATTGTATAAGTATAATACTCGTAAAACCTCCCCAATAAAAAAAAAATGTCTAATTACACCACTAATTAAATTAGATAGTTTTATGTGTATTTTTTTATAATTACAATGTGAAAAACAATCTAATTAATGTTACTATTTAAACATCTTTATAACCAAAGAAGACAGTTTATCAAATTGGTAGTACTGTATTATAATAATGGATTGTTTTTTATAAATCTGTAGTACCTATGAATACATGTAACTTATGTAATTCTAAATCAATTTTTACCATTAAAAATGATAAATAATAGCTAAAATAATGTTTATATTTATTATGTACTTAAATTTAATTTTTTTATTTTCTAGTGATAGATGCAGAGAAAAAGGCCTAAGCAGTAAGCTCTGACATTCCTAATGGTTCAGCCTCAATGGGATCGATAAACTATTATATAAATTATATTCTTACATATGTATCGCCTTTATAGCTGGTAAAATTTGTATGGAAATGTGAAGATTTGTATACATATTTTTTTAGATATGATTACAATTAAGAATCTCAAAATCCATTCCGTCATAAAATATTAACTTATAGTTATATATTATATGTATGTTTTTATCGCATTTTTTTAACACAATATTTTATATGTACATTTTTACTCTTTTCATACTTTTTTTTATAACCCCAGTGTACATGCATATTTTTAATTTTATAAAACCAAATCATGTCTCTGAATATGTAATTTAAGAGTAAAAATAAATTATTATTATTATTTTTTTTATGTTGTCCTACTTTTTTAAAAAATGATCTGTTAGCTTCACTTGACTGTATAGCAAAACAATAGATACCTAGGTATATTATTAAAATTATATTTCATAAAAACTCAAAATATTTTCAAATAGAAAATAATAGTTTCTGAACAAAAAATTGTTTTATAATTTTTGGTACGTAGGTACTTCAATATATAATTAGTTAGTTCACACCTCTGATTTAATAATTATTGGTTTTGCATTTTTGAACTAGATATAAAAGTGATAATAAGTATACTAGTATAGGAAAAAAAATTAGAAATAAGATGATAATTAGAGAATTATTTATATAATATTATACCTTGTAAAAATATAAATCAGCGATTCTCAACCCATGTGGGGTGGCTACTAGTTGCGTCCTTCCGAATCGTGGCCCGAGTTTTTTTGGGGTGCATACAAGTTGCGGCTAGACATTTTGACTTGATAATCTCATCTGTATCGTAAATAAATTCAAGCTGCAATTCGGATTGGACCTCTTTTTGTAGATATTTTACGGACGCGACTAGTATGCAGCCGGTATGTGTACCACTGGTGATACACAGAAACCTCGTGCACAAAGACATTTTTTGATTAGTGAACAAAAAAAAAATTAATAAATATGTACTAAAAAATATGAATCAAATTACGTACGAGAAGATTGTATATAATTTTAATTGTATTATATTTAATAATATTAATCGTTAATAATATTGTTAATATCGTAATAATAATCTTTACACTTTTATTTCACATAGGCTCTTTAATAATGTCTAATATCTTTTTACTTTTGTTTTCATATATATGTGTGAAAAAATATTTTTTGACTTATGATAAATGAAAAATAAATATAGAAACAAAATAATCATAGAAGACAAAATATAAAGACTTAAGGTTACCAGAATGAAGTCCAATATTGACGTTCTGATTCATTCAATGCAATACCAACAGTCTCATTAAATTATTTATTATCATTCACATGCATTTTAATAAATAAAAACTGTAAATATATTTTAATGTTATATTATTTTTTGTGTTTAATACTTATATATTTAATAGTTATATATAGTTTAAACTAATAAAATAAATTATAAAAAGGCTACATATATGTAAAATAATGTAAATGTATGTGTTGATAGGTAAAAATAAAAAATGGTCAAGTGGTATGTGAAAATTTTTCAAAACATATAAGTGGTATGAGAATATAAAAAGGTTAAGAACTGCTGATATAGATCATTAAAAGACTAGTAGATTGTATTAATATTAGTTATTGTAATAAATAATAATCAATAACAAAAAATTCTCATATAACTGATGCTCAGTAGAGTCTCGCTTGATAGGACCGGATCCTATTCGGATAACAATTATTGTTAAACATATTGACAATTACTATTTACCATTGCATATTAACTGAAGCTTCACTCAGAGTCGTTTTATAGAAGAAATGATTTATCGTTTCTTTAAAATTCAACACATCCGCAAAGAGTATCTCACCCGAGGTACGAAGAATACCCATAGTGTGAAGTTCGTTCTTTTTATAATTTTAATTAAAATATCTTAACTTAATTGTTTAAACCACTCAGTTAAATATAAAATAAGAGTCAAAGGCAGGTAGTATATAAATACTCACAACCTCAAACATTTTATAATTACTGAAAAAAAAACATGTTCTGTATATTCTTGTGATGAATTAATTAATGATAATTACCAGGGCTCGAGACTTACAACATTTACATATTATTTTCTTGTGGCATGTGAAAACACAGCAGAGTAGGTATACTAAAAATCCTTTTTATTACACTTAAAACAATTCATAATCAGAAGATTTTAGTGCATATTTTTGCATATTTAAGAGTTTTTGTATTTTTTCTGCAATTTTCAAAATTGTTTTGTTATTTGTTACTAATGAATGCTTAAATTACTATCATATAGAAATTTGTAGACCATTTGCAGTAATAGACAAACTTGGAACATTATAAAATCATTGATTTTATACATATAAGTGGAAGTAAACGATTTTAATTTTAAGTAAATTTTATGTGCTATAAGGAAAAAAAGCAAATACATAAGTAATAAATCAGGGCTTATTCTAAAGCGCAGTTGGGCTTATTTTGTGTAGTTGAAAATTCCAGATGCGTAGGTGAAAACCAATTGATACGTAATTGATTTGTTTAAGGTGAATTTATTTTATTTTAATAATAAATAGGCAAAATGTTTTCAGTGCTATTCATCAATATATTATCTGAACATAGAGGGTTCAAAATATGTTTTGTAATTTTAGTCAATACTGAATTTAAGGTTTATCATGTGGTTAAATTTTATTATAAAACCGAGATTTATTATTCTTTAAATACTTATAGAAATAATTAGGTAAATATAATTTATTCAATGACTGCGTTATATGTCATTTTATTCTTAATGTTGTTAAAAATTATCAAATATTAAAAATAAAATGCACATAATATATTAGACAATTTTAAACCCATAATATTATAAAATTTTGTTAAAAAAAAGAACTGATGATACTTTTTTAAATTCTATATTTATTCAATAGATGCTCAAAATTGTTTTAATTATTAATTTCAGTGCAAATAACTTTATTTTTGATAAAGGGTGAAAATTTCAAGTTTGTAGTAAATGTTATTTTTGAGGACTAAACAACTAAAATTGAATTCATGAAAATCTATTTTGTCATGATAATTACCATGTGTGATTAACACAATATAATATTATTGTCATCTCTGTTATTTTATTTACTTTTTTATTATCCATGGTTACTACATACAATACACAATAATTGTTTATTATTTTATTTTACTTTTTAATACCTACAAATTGTATTTATAAATTCCCTAATAATTATGGGTCGAACATTATCAAAACATAGAAATATTTCTGAAGATGAGGACTTACGAGAGCTTTCTGTTGACCAGATATCGTCGTGTAATCTCACCGAATACTGGAATGAAGAAAAACAAAAATTTAATGACAACTATTTAAAAAATCAAATGTCATCACCAATAGGTACTGCATCGGACTTTCAACTGTCCATTGTACTGGACAAAGGTTCTTTTGGTATTGTTGCGTTAGCAACTCATAACAATACTGGTGTGACTTACGCTGCTAAAATATTGACAAAAAAGAAAATTGTGAAAAGTAAACTTGTAAGTTTTTTTACATTTAAAATAAGTTTCAAGTTTTCACCAAAATATTATAACATTGACATATTTACTCGTTTGTATTACAGAGGGATTGTAGAGAGATTATGCATAGACAATTTTAAAACCAAAAGGTAAAATTGAGTTTTTCATAGAAGAAACGGAAAATTCCCAAAAAAAATTAATTTTTATCGAATAAACGGGTCTGAGTGAAAATCCCGCGTTTATATTCCTGACAGTTCAAAATCCCAACATTTCAAATTTATAACCATTTAAATTAAAAAATTGAAATAAAAACATCTTTTTAAAAATTTTTACTAATAATATAAAATTTTTAATAAGCATATGATAAATAAAAAATAATTGAGTTACAAATTGAGGACAGTTGATAAATTAAAAAATGATGGACAATAATAATATTCAATAAAAAACTTTACGATGATTATAATGATAATTAATATTTATTACTATAATTTTATTCGACAAACAAATATATTTTAATAATATACAGTTGTTTATTTACTAGTATAATGCAATGTTTTTGATGTATTAAAAAAAGAATTAGAGGCACTATTCGAGTTTTAGGGCCCTAATTTGTATCAGTCTCGACCGGAAATCGAAGTCTGCGCACGCCTATAATGGTGTTACTGAAACACATTTTGAGCTGTCGTGTCCACAACGGTTATCTAAGACGTTTAACCGGTGGCCGTCGTCAACAGGTAGGTCGGGCGCACAACGAGAAACGGATCTTGGAGAGCATCGATTTCCCGTTCGTCGTCCGTTTGGAGTTCTTCTACCAAGACAACAGTTACCTGTACTTCGTCATGCCGTTCGCTTGTGGCGGTAACATAGCGACGCATCTGAACCGCTACGGGCCGATGGACGAGGACAAAGCGCGGTTTTATGCGTCGGGAATCCTGCTGGCCGTGGAATATTTGCAAAATTTGGATTTGGCGCACCGAGACATCAAGTCCGAAAACGTACTGATCAGTATCGATGGACACTCGCAACTAGCGGACTTCGGGTTTTGTAAACACGTTCCTGGCCGAACGTACACGGTCTGCGGGACCTATGAATACCTCGCGCCGGAGATTATAATCGGACAGGGTAGGTTGAAGTTTCGACCACATTGTAGTAGATCCTTGCAGTTAGATCGTCCGTTATGGAGTTGCTATATTATGACGTATATATCACTTCTTTTCCGCAGCACGCGCACACGCGAGCCGGACATACTTCGCAGCACGGACACTTTTCGTTCCTCGGGTCCAGATACTCTTGGTGGGTGTGTAGAATTTCAAAGAAACGATTCTGAACAAAAGAAGTTAATATCATAAAGAACAACAAATAGTCGTCATTTTCAACACATCCACCAAGAGCATCTGACCCGAAGAGCAAAGAGTATCCGTGGTGCGAAGTAAGTTCGGCTTTATTGTTTATATTTTTCTTTACTTTTTTTTATCTAATAAATAAAGAAAAGGGGGAAAAAATTTAATGAGAAAAAAAGTGTTAGAAAAATGTCCAATTTTTTTCACATTTTCAAAATTCTATTGCGCCAAAATATTTCTCATATTATTGTCTATCTGTTTAAATTTTTAGAAAGTTCGGATCCAATAGATCTATAGCTGTGAGTTAAATCAATAATGTAAATTTATTAATGTAAATCTACGGCAATAATGTTTACTGAATTACAATAATTATTGATTGGTAGCGATTTGATATCTGCGAATTATTTTCATAACATGGTACTTCGACAATGTCTACACCATGGACTAAGATAGAATCACAGATATATATAATAAACATTATTATACATATCTGTAGATCACGATTAATCGTTATCACGTTATACAAATTATAACTTTAAATGGCACCAAAAAAATTTTGACTTACGACTTTCGATATTTTTGCAGTACCATAAGCAATACTTATTAATAAAAACTTACAGTAATCGAGAAATTCAAAATTCTATTCTCAGCTAAAAATGTTTTTGAAATTTTTATGAAATATACTTTTTTTAGTAGTTGGTACAAGTTTCAAGTTTCATATTATTTTTGAAGTTTTATTAAAAAACAAAATTCAATTTTATAAAAATGTAGGTAATGCTATATTTTACCGGTTTTCATAAATTTATCTGTAGCTTTCCCCCTATACGCTTAGATAATATATTAAAAATTTTAAAAAATGACTTTTTGAAAGCATCATCTGGGTGTGATTTTCTTTTGGACAAGTATTTCTATACGAAAAATATAATTTTAAATTTACTAGTTTCTTCGCTCCGTTCAAAATCTAAAAGATTAATTTATGAGACTTAAAAAGGAGAAAGAATGGCAGAATTTTTTCACACGAGTTGGCTACTAAATCTCGAATGCGGTCTTGTTCATTTTGGAGACTAAAATTTGCTTTTGGTAAGTCGAGTATCAAATTTCCCGTCCTGCCCCCACTCACCCATACACATTAATGACTATAATATATACAATACACATTCAACGTTGCAATTTTATGGTGACGTAACGTATTTTCTGCAGGATACGGAAAAGCGGCCGACTATTGGTCCCTGGGAATCGTCTTGTACGAAATGGTGGCCGGTTACACGCCGTTTTCGGCCAACAGCATCGGTAAGATACTGAGGAAAATCTCGGACGGACGGTACAGCTGCCCGTCGGGTTTCTCGGGCGACCTGATCAATCTGCTGCGGAACATGCTGAGGGTGGACGTGACAAAGAGGTACGGGAACTTGGCCAACGGTGTCAAAGACATTAAGAAGCATCGATGGTTCAAGCCGATCGATTGGTGCGCGTTTTTCCACAAACAGGTGACGTCACCGTTCACGCCAACGGCCGACGACGGGGACCCGGAAGACTGCGTCGGGAACTTTGGGAGCGTAATACGGGGGCACAGGTTTTCGGTTAGTAGTACGGAATTGCACGGAGACAATTTCAAAGACTTTTGACCACGGACCAACCATTATATTAACTCATATAATAATATGACGTGTACAATGTATATATTCCGTCGTCGATAATGTTTTATTTTATAAACACACCGAAATATAATCGGATTCATTAATATATGTGACCATACGCGTGGCCAGACGCTTACAGACCTTACTTGTTGTAAAGAGATGTTGAAACTTGGATGAGAAAAATACATCGATGTTTTTATTCGACGCATTGACGTTTTTACATAGATTGTTTCCATATTCAGTTAAACGATGTAAATATCGACGTTTAAGCTCGATGATGTTTTCTATAGTATTTTGATATTAAGACCTGAAAATTTAATATGAACATAATATTCAGCTTTTAAAAAGCTGAACACAGCATTTAAAAACACAAAATAGTCAATTTCAATAAAATTAAGTTTTAAAATAATTATTTACGTATCATGGTAACACGTCAATCATATAAAGCCAGAATTAAAAATACACAAAGACATACATTTTCGTAAACAAAAAAAAATTATACTTGCTCATTAAAAATATTATTACTTACATTACTTAATTATAAATACATAGGAATTCATCACATTGTAATAAAAATAAAATAAAAATTCATACTCATTAGTTATATAATTATTTAAATAACGAATTCCATACAAAAATTAAAATTGCATAGGGATTTATTATTATTAATATTATGAATTAGTGTTTAAAATGGTTAAATTATTTTACTACTATTTTAGATTAATTATAATTTGTGAAGTTTATTACGGAAGCCTAAACATTTTACATAGTCATACTGTCCTATTTTTTTGAAATGTATATTCTATGAAATTATGAAACGCCAAAATATATACAAATTAGTGAAATGTTTAATTATACATAAATAATATAAATAATAATAATTAATTAAAAAAAATATATCATAGCAAAAATACTATCTTCTTCGAGAATCTCGTATTAAAGACGATCGTCCGTAACCGTATATCACCAGAACTTACATTTCTCATTTTTTGATTTGTGTAGGAACTTACATATCTGACTTATTATTTCGCGTAGGAACTAATATATCAGCTAATTCTTTACTTGACCCTCTCGTGTAGGAATTTACAATTCTCTATAAATTTTGACTATCGTGATTAATAAATTATTTGAACAGTTTTGTCATTCTCAGAATTGAAAACGAAATGATTATAAAATTGATTATGAGAACATATTAATGAATTTGGTTTAAAAAATCGCTCACCGAAACATTTTTTATTTATCACAACATTTTTATAACGATTTAATTACGAAAATTACTGCTTTTACGAATTTATATATGTTAAGTGATGTTATTTTTTATATATTTTTTTTATTTAACTAAGGTTAATTACTATATAATTTTTAATTTGTTGTATTTTAATGATTAATCAGTGGCGTATTGCCGTAGCCAGGATTTTTGTATGGGAAGGCTAAAATCCTATATTAAACATGTAGAAAAATAAAACTGATTTATTTATCTAAAAGAAAATGCTATTTCAGTTATTATATTTATCACAGTATTTTCTGTTTTTATTATAATGTTGACTAAGTTAAGTATTTTACATTGAAGTCTGCTCAGTAAATTTTTTTTCGACTTCAAAATTTTTGTTTTTATTATTATTCACACTGAATATTTTTATAAATTTTATTACTATTAATTTCTTATTCGGTATAAAATTTCTATTTTGGATATACTTATTTTGTTTTGTGAAAAACTACTAAACTAAAAATTTAAACAACGAAATAACTGAATATGACCTTCAAATTGTCTTTCTTCAATATACCTACTTTAGTTTTTGTTATAAATACAATACGAATACCTATAAATTAATAAAAATAAAACGTGATGAAACACTTTTATAAATTTTCTATCTAAGATTTTTTTTAAAATTTACAACTTACTAACAACCCAAGTGCGAACAATATGGTATAGCTTAAAAACACGGTCAATGGAGATGGTTATAGCCCCCCTAGCCTCCCCCTTGGCTACGCTTTTGTGATTAATGCCATAATAAAAATAGATTGCAAGGGGGGGGGGCAGTGAAAAGTATTAGTCCTGGGTTATGCAAAGTTGAAATATGTCTCTGGCGCTCACACCGTGATAATTTGGGAACCTCTGCTAAAGAGAATAGGCTAAATATGTACATATTAATTATGGGCGAAGCATGTGGCCTAAATGAGACTTAAAAAAAGGATTAAAGTCTCCCCGAAAATAATCGTAGTCCATTTAGTTTTTATTATGATTTAAAATATAAGTATTAAATAATTGATACCGTCAAGTGCTTATTACAGTCTAAATATTCGTTAGTCGATACTAAAATCAGTAAAAACACTCTTAATATTGCGAGATTAATAATAATATGATTGTTTTTAAAATGAAAATGATCGGTATTATTACTCAATTATGTTACATGAATCCCCCTAATACTCCATGTAATCCTTGGCAATTTAACATATTTTTATTAAAACATTGAATTTTGTTTAAACCAAAATTAATAATTTCAAAAATGTACTTTCCTCACATATATTATACTCTGTTAATTAATAGTAATACGATTTGTTGTATGTATTTAATTATAAAATGGGGTAATACGGGCCAGTTCTAATCTAGTTTTTGTTACTATCAAAGTATCATAAAAGTTCTAATGTTCTATCCAAGTACTATAGTTTCACGCAAGGAGGATTTATCCACCTTGGTTTTGTGTCTTGAAGGTCATATTAATCAGGTTTCTCCACCTAAACTACAGACAAAATTTAATGATTATAATTTATCTTATCATGCAAGACATACAAAATTAGGTACAATATCAAACTATAACAAACATATCTTTTCTATTAATTGTCAAACTTCTATTGACTTATAATAAAACTTAAGATTACTTATAATAGGTATAACCAACTATAAGAAAAAAAGCTATTAACAGCGAAACCGATATTAAATGATTCAGAAATACCAGTCAATTTGAATCTAAAAAATTATTAAAGTCAATTTGATTAATTCTTATTAAATGAAAAAATTAGGTGAACGGACTAAAATTAGATATGATTCAAAACTGACAATATGTTTTGACTGTTTGTTCGGTAAACGAACCTCCGTGATTTTTCCTATATTTTAATAATATTTCAGGAGTAAATATCACAGAATATAATAATAATTATTGAATGAAAATGTGTTCACAGAAAAAAAAAATATTAAACATCATTGTTAAATCATAAGTTTCTTAGCTCGGTTCAGAATCTAAAATAAATAAATTAATATACATCATTACAATTTCTACAGAAAAATTAGCTGCGTTCTACTTTTTACTAAACAAGAAAAATAGAGGAAAAATAACATCCTATTGTGATTAAGTAAATTAAAATTGACAAATTAAATTTTTTAGTATTACGATTTCATCCTACGATCAGTTTCAGAAAATTGATTTAATATATGTTGTCACAGTGTCACATTGTTTGTAACGATTTTTAGATTTTAAGAAGGCAGGGTGGGCAATTTTTATTTTAAAAACCAAAGATAAGTAAAGTAAACTTGGTATGTCAAATTTAAAAAATAAAAATACGGGACAAAGAAAATTACCAAAAATTTAATAATGAACAAAATATATTTCTTTTTGTAATAAAATAGGATAAATATTATAAGGAATTTACTATTTATACCCTAAGTGTTAAAAATTTATCCTAATAAAACTAAATTATAAGTATAATTAAAAAATAAGCACATAACTTCAGTATTAACATTTTAAACGCGAATAAGATTATAAAAAGTTTTTTTTTTAATTCTAAAACAAATACAAACCATAGATGTATAACAAAATAACAAATCTATCAATTCAAATATATGATTATAATTGTTTTATTATGTTTAATTGAGCTCGAGAATAATATAACATCTAAACATTTTCTGGGGGTATCGCTTTTTGCTTTATATTTTCCAGACAAATCAATTTATTTTAATAAATAATCATTGGCAGATAAAAGTTTATGAAATTCGGAACAATTTTTTGATTTAACGGTTGACAATGTTGGACATGACTAAACTGGCCAGGGCAGGTATCCTTGCCTGGGCCCTAAATGTGATATAGTTCTCCGTTTTTTGATGAGAAAATATTATTGTATATTCAAACATTTTTAAAAAAGCCGGACATACTTCAAAAAAAATTGAAGAATTAAGAAATTCAAAAAAAACTTCTTAAAAGTACAACTAGAGGCAAATCCGATTTCAAAAAGTTGTTGATCGAGACTTTTGGACCAGCAGATCTATACGGAAAAGTGTTCACAGAAAAAAATAAATGAACATCATTGTAAAAACACTATCTTCTTCACTTCGTTCACAATCTAAAATGTAAAAATAACGAAATGAAAAAAAATTTAATCAATGCCACACGCGGAATATTGAAATAATGTTATTTTTTCTTGTATTCAAATATGAGTTATGAAAATCTGGAAATTTTACTGTATGTAATAAGCTGCAGCCATTTTTAGGAACGAACACCACTACGAGGCCAGTGGTGGCTGTAGGGGAGGGGTCATGGTACCCCTCCAACAAAAAATAAAAATTCTAAATGATAATATTGTATCTTTACCGATTTGATGCTATAATTTTTTATTTCTACCGTAATTTACAAATAATACGTCAAACTGTAGTAATAGTACACTAACGAAATATTTTTGTCCATCATGTTTCTATAAATATTAGTAACTTTCGAAATTTGTATTTTTAAGAGTATAATCTACTACCTCATGTTTCTAATTTTCATATTAACTATTTTATTGTTATATATTTTTGACTATTTTCGGAACATTGAAACGTCCTATTTTTAAAATACAAGTAGGTATGTGTTTCATAAAAAAATAATTAAATATCATAGTTCAAATCCTGAAAAATAAAGGCTCCATGCGATTTACATTACGTTTTCAAATTAAATGATACAATAATCCCTCGTCATCCGCAGGGATTACGTTCCTGCAAAGTTGTGCAAATAACGAAACCGCGTAAAACGAGACCATTGAAATTTCAGGTTGAGAAGCCATTTTAAAAGATAATATGAAAACTTACTTAGTTGTATACAATTTATATATCCTAGCGATGTAACAGTAATTATCTAGTTTTCTAAAATAAAAATTATCAACAGTGTTCCTATAATAACGATAAAATGTTATCGCAGACTCGACCGCGGATAACGACGGATTAACCGTAAAGCGAATTTACAAAAATGATCTTTTAATTCTTTGAGGCGATCAGTTATTTTCTCCCGAATTAGGTAAAAACACAAAAATTTCATTACCTACTATAAAAATACAAATAGCACGAATAATTTTGTAGCCAAACATTTTTACAACCGTAAGCAAAAACAGCTTAACAGCATTTGTTTTTTTTACATAACTACATATTTAAAATGATTGTACGTTTGTAAAGTATTATATTATTTGTTATGCGTAATAATATTATGTAAAAATTACTGCATAATAAAAACAATAATAAAATATTATTATTATTATTTACTATCAGTAAAATTTAGGTTGATGAAAGACAAAAACCCATGATGCCATATTGGTGTGGAGGGGGGGCAGTAGTAACCGCTGGGGGAGCGCGAATCGTTGACACGAGTGCCGCCGACAGATGCAGGCCGCCGTCTCGAATCCGCGCGATTTCCCGCCAACCGAGAAGAATCGACAAGCAACGCCCGCGTGACGCGACCGACACGCAATCGGCCATTTCGCGTAGTCTCTGTCCGCGGCTCCGTTGGCTGCACTGCGCGCATACAAGCGCTAAAGCGCATACTACCGTCGCCATAGGCTTGTACGACTTGAGATTGGTGGATTTAAAAACGGCGACCGTTGAGCTGCTGCTGGGCCGTAAGCCCGTGATGGTATGAGTGTTTGACCATTATCACCTCTGTGGCTGTTACGTACGGAGTTGGCGTCTCGGCGTGTCAACTCTCCTGTCCTTTTTCCCGCCTGTTTTTCACAAACCGTTCCTTCCGTTCTTCAACATTTCTCAGTTTCTCATCATCACCGTTCCATTCCCTAGGAAGCCGAGTCCATTTATGTGTTCTATGTGTAGCCGTAACTAACCGCGACACGCCGACCGCCATTGACACGCTATTGTTGTGGTGAAGATCGATCGACTCCGCAGCAGAACCCGACGTCTGGTCAGACAACCGACTAGTCATTAGTCGTACGCCGAATCCATATCATCGTCTTGAGAATATTGGTAAAGCGGCTCGTCAACGATGCAAGGTACGTACGTCTGGCGTTGGGCATCAGTTTCCACTTTTTTCGCGTTTCGTTTCTAGCGCGTGCGTACTGGCGGGAAATTTACGATAATAATAGGTGATTTGTTTTCATTGTATCGGCCGCCCTCTGCCCAGCGACCTTTTATGTTGTTGGTCTTTTACGATTTTTATTGTGATTCGATTCATAAATCACGTCGTCTTCTTCCTACGCTACTTGATTTACTTCTAGTCTTGATTCATTGTATTCTATTGTCCTTTACAATTTGCGCGAGACTATAGTTTGGAGGTTGTGTTTTGTACGAACTTATGGCAATTGGCCCAAGTACACGGTTCGTTACATACCTATATGTTCATGTGATGGTGGTAATGTTCTTACGCGTAGATGTTATACTTAATAATAAATGTAGCCATTATTTTGGTAAAAGCAAATTTTACTTAGGATTTACTATTCAGTTGATTCGGTATTCTTAAAATTCTAACTCATAAAATGCGTACAAAATATAAATTATGTAATCAATTTTTATGAAACTTAGAACATAGATGGACATATGCCTTTGTTGGTAGGTGAATATTTTAGTGAAAATAGGATTTTACCGTATTCAATATTAAACAATTGTACCCAGGTATTCTGAAAGAACTTTTTTGATAGGTAGTTGGTCCAAAAGTAGTTAAATTTGTTTCATAATTTTATCCAGTCTGTATTTCACTATTGTCAACAATGGGTGAAAATTGATTTAAATATAGTATATAGTAAATAAATATAGTTTTTGGTATATTTTGTTGTATTTACCAAAATATTTGATACCTAACTGCCTTTCCTTTGAAATTTGAAAAATTATTGAAAATTTTGAAAAATAGATACCTAACATTTTTTTAAAATGTCTTGTAGAAAAAGTGTTAAAGCTATAAAGATTGTTAAAACAGTTGGGTACCTAGTATAGGATGGCCATTTTTATAAACATAATAAAAACGGAGCAATTAATACAGGTTAAAATTTGAAAAAATTGGTACTAAAAAAAAAATTATATGTTACTTTTTTAATTTTAACATGTCTTTACAATAATAGGTGATTTTTTTTTTTATTCACTTTTGAAAACGCTCCTAATTTGTTGTGACTTTGAAAAATTGATTGATTTTTGACTGATTTTTATTGAGTTAATGTGTATTGCTCTTAATTATTGTGCATTTCTATCTATTGTGTTACTTATGAGTTATGATTTTTTAAAACTTTTATGATTGCTGATTGTGTAGAAATTCACCCTAATATCAGCTGTTAATTCCAATAAGTTTATTTTGATTTTTGTAAGATTTTTGTTTTAAGATCAATAACTTAATTTTGATTTCACCATGAAGCTGTACAATTATAATTTTTTTTCTTTTCTCGTGTATGATATTTTCTTTTTTATGCGCTTAATAAGGAAGTGGCGGAATTAAAACGGAACCACCTTCTAAAAACGGGATAAAATACATGTCCTGCTCAAAGTTTTTCGGGACATATGGACATGATTCTCAAAAAGAGAAAATTCCGTTTTAAACGGAATGTATGGTCACCCTAACCTAGTATCTACATAATAAAATTTAAATCACTGAATATAATTCTCTAAAATGCTTTTGGGGGATCTCCTCATTTACACTTAATAACTTGGTACCTACAAATTATTTATTTATTTTTAATTAACTGGTTACCTATTTATAATTGTTTGCATTTTCTATAAAATACTCCAAGTACTTTGGTATACCTATAAATATTGAATTTTTTTTATTACAAATAAAATAAGTCTTCAAATATTTTCATTCCTGTCCTGATTGTTAATTTATTATAGGAACAAATAAGTGATTTACTTGAATAAAATGGTTGGTTTAAAAGTATAATTTTGTAGGTTAGTATACCTATACTTTATTACTGAATCATTCGTTCACTACAACTTACATTATTCAGTACTCTGTACACATTCAGCTTTATAATTAGGTTAGGTTAATAAATATAATTAATAGCTAACTAGGTAGGTACTATTAAATGTTTGATGATAGTAATAAATGCTTAGTATAGCATAATTTTAAAAAATAATTAATTTAAAATTAATTATAAATAAAAATATATAGGTAACTAATATTTATTTACATATCTAACAGGTTGTGTAATTTTAAAAATATAGTTGATATAATACCTACTTATGCAATTGATTTCCATTTTTTTTAGATTCTGAACAAAGTGAAGAAGCTAGTGTTTTTACAGGCGATGGTCGTGTGGGCCAAGGTAACAAATTTGACCCGAAAAATAATAGTTCGTTTGGGCGAATATCATTTATACCATTTGGGCGAGTGAAATGTTGACGAAATAATGTAGTGGACTATCTGTATCTTTGAGAAATATCGCTACTTGCGACATTTACTATTATTTTATCTTTACTGTTGTTAGTGTTATTGTTATTATTTTAGAGTGTCCTATGTGAACTAATCAATGATCTTGATACCGTGATATTTTCGGTAATTATTTTTGAGTATTTTTGAGCACATACTACTGTGTATAACTTTAAAATCTTTAAAATTTTTTGGTTGTATAATACTATTAAGTATTAACTATCTTACATACCAATATTGTTTTAAAAATTGATTTGTATATATAAAACATTAACTATTAGTTAGGTTTATTTTATAAGATTTTGTTTATTTAATTTTGACTAATTAATGACTGTATTTCACAATATTACTAAACCAATATTTGTTAAAATTTAGAATATATATATATATTACCTGTAAATCCAATTATATATTCTCGCTCAAACGGTGCATAACTATTCTCCCAAACGGTATATTTTATGGGTCGATTTGCCCAAACGGACTATGGCGGTTTTTAAAATGATGCTTAGCTTATTTAATTTTTTTTTACACTTTCGTATAGAAATACTTGTCCAAAAGTCTCAATCAGCAACTATTATTATTAAATTTATCTCTAATTGGTATTTTAGAGAGGTCATTTTTTGAATTTTTCAATTCTTCAATTTTTTTTGTTTTTGAAAAAACTACTAAAAAATTGACAAACAAGACTCGGAAACCATTATTTTTTGATCCAAACTTTATGAAAATTTAGATTTTGATCAACAATAATATGAAAAACATTTTATAGTCGGGGCAACGAAAAATGAGCGCTGCCCGTCATGCGCCAAGCGGCAGTTTATTAGTATTGGTTATCAAACTGTGAAACAAAAAGCCCGCGTTTTTTTAAAAATATCAAATTACTAATTATACTTACTGGTATTATTTCATTTTTTAAATTATA
>JAIPRM010001418.1:0-12935 GCA_025469315.1 Stegophylla sp. TES_Ste_2020
TGGAAAAATGACCTCTCTAAAGTACCATCTGGGTGTGATTCCGGTTCTATAGAGATATTGATCGAAACTTTTGGTCCAGTATTTCTATACGAAAAAGTGTTCACAGAAAGAGAAAAAAAAAAAAAAAAATAAACATCATTGTAAAATCATAAGCTTCTTCACTTCGTTCAGAATCTAAAATGTATTTGTAACCAAAAATGCAAAAAAAAAAAAAAAAATACAAAATAAAATTGAAATATTCCGAATCAAGGAGGCATGAAATGAATTTTTATGTTGGAGAGCGTTGCATTGGATTAAAGGGGAAAAAATGCATTTATTGGAGGAAATTCGAGTAAATAGTAAATTTTAAAATATGAGGTAGCAATTCGAGTAATCTTTTTTTTGGAAAAATATACGGCAGGCGATTCGTACGTGCCCTCATAAATAGTTTTCCTTACTCATAATCCAAAAAAGTTCAAAAAAATCGGACACCCCCTCGAAAACTTCCAAGTTTTTAATCTTATGTATAATACTATGTATTTTGTGCCCATACCGTCATAGTTTTCTAAAAATTAGGCAACTACATAGAATTATCTTATTTAGGATGGTGATTTTTTACAGGAATATCGATTTTATAGATTGTGTTTTTCATAATGTGATCTATTGATCTATTGAAATATATTTTAATCATATTATATATAATGTGATAATTGAAAATACAAAAGTCATAACGTTTTATTTTAATTTTCAGTTTTATCAACACGACACACTCTGCGTGTTGTAAAAAATCATAGAAAAAAAATCAGGTTTTTTGCCAGTGGCCAGCGTCGTCGTTACAAAATAGAAAATATTTGCATAAAAAGCAAGCAAAAAACCAGTATAAAAATATTGAAGTACTTAACTTTCAAATTTCATATTTTAAATCGTTATAATATGACATACATTTTCATAGAGTTCTGCTGGGTTTTATTTTAAACCGAAAAAGTACACTGATGCTTTAAGTCCCTTTATTTAACAAACTTGGTGGTTAAAAAAAAAAAAAATGTTAATTAGAAATTTCGTTAAACAGAAATTAGCATTTTTTTTTTTTTACTTGAAAACTCATGTACAAAATTTGTGCAAATAAGTACAGACTAGAAAACCGGGCATACTTCGCACCACGGGCATTGTTCGCTCCTCGGATGAGATACTCATACTCTTGGTGGGTGTATAGAATTTTAAAGAAACGATAAATCATTTCTTCAATACGACGATTCTGAACGAAAGAAGTTAACGATAAAAAGAATAATAATACGAAGTCGTTATTTTCAACACACCTACCGAGAATATCTGACCCGAAGAACGAAGAATATCCGTGGTGCGAAGTATGTCCGGTTTCTTGCCTATACTTTATTTTACTTTTTATTATATATTACTTTACATTACATTACTTTACTTTTTTTATTTAATAAATAAAGAAAGGGAGTTTTTCTTCCATTTTTTTTTTACATTTCCAAATTTTTTTGTGTTAAAATATTTTTCATATTATTTTCTATCTATGTTAAAATTTTCATAAAGTTTGAATTAAAAAATAATGGTTTTCGAGTCCTTTTTGTCAAATGTTGGGTAGTTTTTCCCTCCCAAAAAATTGAAAAAGTGAGAAATTTGAAAAGTTCTCAAAAGTACCATATAAAAGCGAATTTGTTTCAAAAAAAAAAAAAGGAAAAAGAGTTTATAGACAAAAAAAAAATATAATTGTAAAAACATTAGCTTCTTCACTTCATTCAGAATCTAATATGCATAATAATAATATAAATAATGACAACAATAGGTTCCATAAAAAATATCATTACCTAGAGAATTTCGTTAAGTACATATTATTTTAGTTAAGTAGACGTTCCAAAGAGCATTTCCAAAGACGATTCGTTTCTAAATCAAAACAAATATCTTTGTGACTACGTAATATTATTATACTGTGTGTGATGAAAAGGACACGAGCACACCTTTCTCCGTGCTCCTAGGTAAATTGCGCCATTGATTCGGATGGCTGTACGGTGAGTAATATTCTCCATTTCTTCTAAAGAAAAATGCACTGAATCATAGGCTTAGGTAATTCGTGTCTGTGTATTTGAAATATGACAAGCACTTAGCGAATATTCGTTAACGGCCACCTTAATGGATATTAATGATAATATTATCATTATCGAATTAAACATTGTCGATATATAATAATATTATTATCACGGTAAGTTATTGTCCTAGGCCATAACTGTATTTCGTACGGTAATAATGTGCACCGCTGCACTGGTATGTACGAAATTGTGGTGGGGGGTACGCGTGCCGTGTGTGTTGCACTTATGCACTGCATGTCAACTATAATAATATATAATATACAGGGTGTCTCAAAATGATTCATCAGATTTCGAATTTTTTTATTTATTGTGAATTTCACTATTTTTTTACAAATTAGGAAAAGTTTTAAAGTTTAAAAATAACATTAAGTTTATGGCGCATGTAGTGTGACTTTACAGCTCTTCGGAAGTGGGGAGGGGGGTACATAAACGATCTAAAAAAAATTATGTTACTTAATCACGATCGATATGCTTCATCAAGTTTATGAAGAATTTGATTATCGATTAAATGTGTGCCGTGCAAGTAATGGAGGGCACATTGAACATTTTTATGAACATTGTAACATAAACTTAATGTCATTTTTAAACTTTTAAACGTTTTCTAATTTGTAAGTACTATAATTTACAGTAAATATAAAATTTTTTGAAAACGGATGAATCATTTTGAAACACCCTGTATAGTACGTACATAACGATGAGAATACGTTGCTTTTTTTACTTTACTTGTATACCGAAATATTATTATCACAAGGACCAGGATATATCAGTGAAAAGTATGCTTGTTTTTTCACGCTCAAGGGCGATGCATTCCAAGTTCATAATTTGTTTCGCATAAAACATAATTCAAAAGTGAAAATTTTTATTTTGCATTTTTTGGTAATTTTTAAAAAAAATTTAATGCATGTTTTTGTATATTATGTAGGTTTTTAGTGAAAATTCAAAATATTCTTTCAGAAAATTTCGTTTTTATAATAATTTAATTTTCAATAGGTTTTGGGTTAGGATCCTAATTTCTGAAAAATAAAATTAGAAAAACACTATTTTCTGTTGAAAAATCGGGAAACTATCGTCTAAGCAGATTATTTTCCAAATTTTTTTTTGGAATAAACTTGGAAAACGAAGTTCTTCCAAAAATATGAAAAAATAATTATAACCCATCAGTTTTTTTTTCATGGTTTTAAGATTTTTTTCGAATGAATTTACTCTAGCACCATTGTCTTGGAGAAAAAATTAAACGTATTTCAAATTATAATTTTGTTGCATGTTTTATCTATTATAATCGTTTAATTTTATGATCAATTTTGAAATTTAATTTTTTTCTGAAATTAATGTAAAGAATATTCTAATGTATGGCAATTGAATAGATTAAATATTATGTTTTTAAAGGTAAACAATATTGTTTACTCTTTTTACTTGTTTAAATTATAAATGAAAATTTTTTTTTTGTAGTGTAGGTAAAATTTTTATAAATAACATCTTTCGATATTCTATTTAATATAATCGTGTTAATAATATTGTCTGATACAAGCAAATTGGTTTGTGAATAATAATTGTCACGAAATTATAGCTCATAAGTACTATAGGGCCAAGAGGAAACACGTCTGTATCTCGTGCAAAAGATATGTGATTGTTCGAACTGTATAAAACATAAATGAACAATCAAATAAATTGTAAAAAATTTAAATATTTATTACTCCTACTTAGTGATTTTTTTTTTCAAAACAGAGTACGATTTCACGTATTTAACTCTAGTGTTAATAACACTAGGACAGTGCATCGAAAATGAGTATTGCTACGAGTTCTACGAAAAAAGTACTACTGTAACTACTACGTATAACGCGATGGGTATACTTCGCTTTTACTCGTACCGAAATATTTTAGCTTATTATTCACATCGAGTCTGTCTAATTATTGTAATAAATTATAATATAATATTTGCAATTATTTGTGTCTCATCGGTCGACATAGAATTTCGTTTGTAAATAGGTAGTAACAAATCGTTTTATTTTTATTATCGTGTAAATAATTGTTTCGGGAAATAAAAATTTCAATTAAGTATCCACATCAACCTGATTTGACGCTTGACCCCTATTCTCCCTCCTCCCGTAGCATTAAGCGTGAATCATTTTCGTATTGCGTTTGTCACTTCAAAACGCTGTTGTTGATTCTACGAGTGGGAAAAAAAATTAATTGTAAAAAAAAAAATAGAATACGTATAAGTCAACATAATGGTCTACTTACGAGTGTGTATGATCATAGAATAAATGAAATACGTACCTACATCGAGTTTCATTTATTCTTAGTATAACTATTGTAGACCGTAGAAGAGTCTAGAAGATGACAAGAGCAAGAGCTGCAAGGATGGAATTGTACATATGTTATGTATTTTCAAAGATAATATGAAAACGATTTGACATCTGGTACAGTGGAGCTGCTACTGGAGGAGGCGTTGACGTTGGTGTAGTTACACACTTAAACTACTCTGTAGTCATGTTTTTTTGGAAATTTAAATTTACCCTAAATGGAAATATTTGTAGAAGATCGGGAAGAGAGTGCCAGTTACATTACGGTAGTTTTCGAAGGTTAAAAAATAATTTGATACATAGATACTGCATAAACTGAAATTCTGTTCAGAATCGTAATCAACTAACTGTAATAACACAATAACTATAATCAAAGTTTCTTTGGAACTGTGGGTCAAGAAATTTCGATGATAGTAAGGCCAATATTAATTTCAGTGCGTTTTATTCTCAATAAATATAATAATTAAAGTCTAGTCTTTAGTCTTTATAGTTAATTCTTCTGTTAATTGAATTTAATAATATGCAATAACAAAATTTCGAAAGGATAATTTTAAGTAACGAGAAAACGAATAAAATGTATTGATTTTTATTACTTAGGTATAAATATATATATATACTTAAACTTGAGTTATTTTGTAAAACGTGTGAAGATATTGTGTGGCCATGGAGGTGAACCGTGTTAACACGTTTAAAACGATCGTGTGGGTCAGCCGCGAGCCCAACACAAAAATCCCTCTCGACATTCATCGCCGTGGGTTGATGGGGGGGGGAGGGAAAATTGCAGAGACACCGTCAACGGATTATTATGACTAGGGCTAGGGACTTATTGCATCCGAATTGTTGGAAATATGCACCTAAAATAACCAAAACATGCCCAAAAATATGCAACTAATTTTTTTTTCTACCTAATAAAATTTGATATATTACATTTTAAATTCAACCAATGCTTAAGTGTATTGACCAAACAACAATAACAGTAAAAGAAAAAAAGCCCGTACCATGGGTATTCTTTGCTCCTTCGGTGGGACACTGTTGGTTGGTGTATTAAATTTTAAAGAAAAGATAAACCATTTCTTCTATAAAACGAAAAAAGCATCACAGAGATTTGTAAAACCAATACATTTTTCATTCCACTTAGAATCTAAAATGATGTCGACCTTTTAAAACAAATGTATTAATTTTAAAACGTAAAAATGCATAAATGTGCTATACATTCATCATAATATATGTGTAAATATGTTACAAATTTGTCGAATATGCATTTTTCCTAATAAATCGTAAAATATGGAAAAAAAAAAATGTTTGTATTAGAATCCATTATGTCTTGAAATAAATTAATATCACACTTAGATCGTTCTGTATAGCCATTAATAAAGAATATTATGTAAATGCAACAAGTCTCCCTAGGCCTAATTACGATTAACCGGGCTTGTCAACAATATTTCGATACATATTACGAAGGAGAAAACAATGAAATCGTCAACACGACGATCGATAATAATCATCGGTTTGGTGGAATCGAATTCACGAGTTTACCGCGGAGGAAACTTAAACGCCTTTATTTTTCGTACGGCCACGCGTCCATTACGCGAGCGGCGGCGGCGGCGAACACCGTCATGACGCATAATATGAGGAGAAGGCATGAGAGGAGAAGACGGTCAACGCGCTCCGCGGAGGCTAGTAGTAGTAGTAGCAGCAGTAGTAGTAGTAGTAGTAGTCGTTGTGTACGCGAAAGGAAAATCGTCCGTCCCGGAACGAGTGGGTTTTTTTTTTCTTCTCTCTAGTGGGGAACGTTACTCACACTATCTATCTGTCGGTCTCCGTGCGCGGCGCTGACACACATACCTGACCCGGTTGTTAGCCCGGAACAAGAACGGCGGCCGTGGTAATCACGTCGCGCTCGTCACAGTTTGGTTCCTACCACGAGAGACGAGTTCCAAGACAAGGCGAGGTTTTCCATCCGGACGGTGTACAATCTTATTGCTATTGTAGACGCGTTTCTTCGCCGGCCGACAGTACCCAAAGGTACGTGTTGTTTTTTCCCTCTAATTTATAACAAAATATTGTTTATTCTCGTATTATCGCCGTCGTCGTACGTCTCTAAGTTCGTGTATCGCGTGCGTGCGTGTGCATTTTATTTGTTTCATATATTTTATCCCGTTTTTTGACTTTGTAAGTATCTTCGGGGGGGCTTACGCCCACCACGAGCGGGTGTTTTCTCGAATAGAGAAAAAACAAAAAGAGAGAGCGGGCGAGAGTGGGCTTTAGAAAGTTCGAGGTGATTCATAATTTGACGGGAGTGCCTTTTTGATAATATCAACACGAGTTTCTTTTTCGCCGGTGTTCTTTTTATTTTTTTAGTTTTTATTTATCGAATCAAAGGGTCTTCGGTACGTTTTGGGATTTTGCTCGTATCCGCGCGCGTCTCTATCGTGACATAGAATGATTCGGTGATCGCTCTCTGAATAGCGACGACGACGACGACGTAAGTTAAAGTTTTTTTTTTTTTTTTGGGTATATTTCTCTGTGCACGCACGGGGATTTTTCAATAAAATAATGCGAGATAAAGTCGTAGTAATCAGTCAACGCTTTTGGAGACGCGTGTCGGTAAAAAAAAAAAAAAAAAAAAATACACAAAATATACAATTTTTTCTCCCTATGACAGTGACTGTCAACCTTTTTGGATCTTTCTGATTTTGAAATAAAATATATACGAACATTCAAAAAATAAACAAATTTTCACTACATTATTTAATCATTTTAATCTTATTTTACTCAAATGATAAACATGTAATTATTGATAACAGGAAACATTATTTTTTGAGATTTATTTTTTACAACTTAAATTTTTAGTTTCAATTATTTTTTTTTTTGTTTCAATTATCTAACAAATAGTTAATCTAGGTATGATATCAATTCGAATTTGAGCCTAACGAATTCGTGGAGCGAATTTTATTTTACATTTTGAATGGATTTTATCAGTATCTTTGTGACCAGTTAGTAGATTTGAAAAAAATCATAAAAACTATTCGAGAGTATATGAAAGTTTCAAAAAAGAAGTATTAAAATAATTATTACTGTCGCGGTCTGAGAGATATCGAGGTTTGTCGAGTGAAACGTTATGTTTAAGTATTATTATTATTATTATCAAACGTGAGCGTTCAGGAAGTCGATTTAAAAAATTTAAATGATTAGTAGTCGTAGTTTATCAAGTATGAAATAAAGTATTTATGCTATAGTTTTTACAGTTTCTTCCAATTCTTTTGGTGACTTTGAGTGGCTCTATACTACTTTTTTTTTTTTTTTTTTTGTTCATATCGAAATTCAGTTTTAATATAATATTTAAAACGGACAAATTCTACGAATGAAAATTCGTCTGCTGTCCTTCGAGGAAAACGTACTGTTATCTTTTGATCGGACGTTCAAAACAATATCATAAAATTCGCGTGTCTATCGTTAAAATTATTATTTAATTATGTCATATTATAATATAGTATACGGTTTTAGAGTAATTGAATCGTTTATTTCAGAAACCTCCCAAACGCTAAAAATAAAATGTTGCATGTGCAAATTCAAAAATATTTTTCCCCACTTCCTCAGTAAGTTATTCAGCTAAAATTACACTAATATTTGAAAGAGTAAGTAGTCAAGTTTTTTTTTGGTAATATTTGGGAGTTTTAAAAAATTGTTTTATATCCATGACACAGTTTTTATTGATTATCTCAAATCTCAAAAAGTGAAAAAGTGGATTTAGTGGTTTTTGAAACAAGCGATTCAATTGATATTGACAGTTTTTGCATATCAATTCTACATATTATCGATTTTATCACACATATTGTGTTTATTTATTTTTATGAATTGTGTTTTGCTCACGAAGACTGTAATTATTATAACTTTATATTCAAGAGCAAAGAAGTAAACTTTTTTTTTTTTTTTTTTGACTACTATTTCAGTACGTTTAATATAATACAAGCGAGTGGAAAAAGTCGTTAAAATGTTTTTTTTTTTTTTTGATCACCGGTACGTATACGTACTGGCGGAAAAATCGTAATTATTAAAAAATAGCAAGAATTTATATTTTTCTTTATTATCATTTTTTTTAATGCGCGTTTGGAAAAACTCGAGTGTATTCGCAGAACACGCATATGTGCTGCGCATCAGTGCACCATAAAATACTAAATAATAAAATAACGTTTTTTTACACGTGCTCAGCTGATGTTAGTGACTCGAAGAACGATACATCATAATATATATTAAGGTTAGGTTAGTAAATCTATGGAGGTACTCAGACTGTTTAGTATTCGTTCGTTCGTTTTTTTTTTTTTATTTTCTCTAAATAATATTGTCCCACGTGAATTTCTCCGTTGCCCCGTAAATCCCATCATCATCATCATCATTATACAATGCGATTGAGATTACACGGTTAGTTAAACGATTTAACTATTATTAAAAATATGTTTTACAGTATATTATACAGAGATATATACATAAAAAACTCGTTCTGGGCGACGGAAAGAGAATTTCTCTTTTTAAGGACAAGGTCATAGTCGGACGACGATATACGATACCTTACACGAACCTTTCACCACACAGTTTCTACCCGCGTCTGTTGTTATATTATTAATATTATTTGGTTAAAAGAAAGTTTGAAAATTTTTTATTTTCAGACACCTACCTATGTGCGTCATCATAGTGTATACCCGCTCGTACTTATAATCGGTACTTACACGAATTTTTTGTTTTTTTTTTTTTTTTTTTTTTTTTTTTTTTATTAAATTTTTTTACAAATTGGTAAGCACAACACACAACAATGCGACTATCGGTCGTATTCGAATTGCTGTTGATCTTTTTGATCATAGCTTTCGCGGCCTACGGTAGAGTGGGTAAGTCTCATCCGAAATCTTTCGTTTCGCCGAAACGCGTATGACGGATATGTATGTATAAATCATTTTTATTTTCTAGTCCCAGAAAGCAAAGACGTATGGAACACCGGTTTGAACGATGTCAAAGAACATTTAAAAGTGATGGGTCGAGCCAGACAAGCCGCCGCTCCCCAGACGGCTCCACCGAATCGGTATTGCGCTTGCAACAACCTAATGTGCAACTGTTGCAGAGATTTTTCGTTGCCCGTAGTTCCGATTAAAGGACCAGGTAAATAACAAGCTTGAAAAAAAAAATGAATATTTTTAGATAAATACGTATTATAATAATAGCGATGAAAACAATAACGTGAAACGGGCTGTTGTAACGCTGCGTTATCAAAAAAAAAAAAAAATTTTCTGATGTAATAGTATGCGTAATGAATTGCAGCTGATTAGAAAGATAAATTTCACACGCTTATTGATCTTATAATCGAATAACAAAATAAATATAATTTGATGAACATGATATCTCGTATTATTAACACGTCAAATCTCTTATAAAACAATAATTTTATTGTAAAAACTCAAAATATTTAAAAATTTTATTGTAGGTATAATATATTTTAATATGTATTATTAATTCTTCTTCTATTATTTATGAAATTTTTTTTTTTTAATCTTTATTTTTTTAAGTGTTCATTTAAACAAATAAAAATATCAAATAATATTCAATTTCTTCAATTATTCCCATACCAAGAAAACTCAAATTAAATAATAAAAAATTGGTGGAATATACACTTAAAATTCAAATATAACCGAAATATGCACTTACATCGAAAAAAGAGAACTGTATACAACTCCTAGTGTTATGAAACGCATTAATATATATTACTTAGCTATGTTTTGAATGATTTTTGAAAAACATGTTAAGTCCCTAGCCCTAGTAATAAGATTTTATTACCTATATGTTTAACGCATAAATACTTGTATACGAAATAATATCAAAATAAACACTGCCAAAGCCAAGTTCGCGATACGCTGTATTAGTGGTGGTCAACAGGTTACATTTTAGTCGATTGTGACTCTCTCCTCTTTCATCATTCATCGAGTTTGTTTTAGAAAATGAAAATAAAAATTTTTTTAAAGCTTTTTACCTCTGTTTAATCCGAGAGTTAAATATAAATCGAGTATTATTGTAGAAGTTACAGTATTTAATAGTTAGATAGTTAGATGTTCAACTCTATGAATAACAATTGTATTAAAAATCATTTTTTTTTAACGATTTTTTAAATTATCTTATAATTAACTAAAAGTGTGATGATTCGTATTAAATATGATAAAATATTTGGTGCGTAAAATTTAAAAGTGAAATCTATTTTTATTTCCAGCTCATTTCATCTTACCATGTGATAAAAATTTCGCATAGAATTATAGAATAAATAAAAGTATGACACGGATCCATGAAGGGGGATCTTTATGTAATGTATTATTATATTATATTTGTGTAAAATAATTAAAGTTAAATGTTTTATTTATTTATTTTTTAGACAATTTAATTTTGTCTCGTTAACCTAGCAAAAAAATTACAAATTCATTAAAGTTAGCCACGTCCAAGTAGGCGATTATAATTTGTTGACTAGGCGAAAAAAAAAGTCAATGAATTAAAAATAGGATTAAGAATTTGAAATTTGATGAGAAATACGAGACAGAATTTTAAATTTTTTATATTTATCTCAAAAATAGTCAAATACTTTAAGTATTTTTTCCAGTCTTTATTATGAGCAGTATTATACTTACTATAGTACAAATTTGAAAAGTCTTTAATATTAGTTTTGAATTGAGTAACGAAATTGACGTCATAAAAATTTAGTTTTTGCATATTTTACAGTTTTTACTAAATTTTTTTCAACACTAGGTAAAACTATTGAGAATTTCGAAAAATTTCTTTTTTTAATTACTATGTGAACGAATTTATCTACCGGAATCTTATGCTGTACGTACTATTAAAAAAACTAAAATAAATAATCATCCTTGTAAAAGTACTAGCCTCTTCTCTCTACCCAGAATCAGAAAATAAATTAAGTAAAGTAATATAATATAAAGTAAAGTAAATTATTGATGAGAAAGCCGGACATACTTCACACCATGGGTATTCTTTGCTTCTCCGGTCGATAAATCGTTTCTTCAATAATACGGTTTTGAACGAAGGAAATTAATAAAATAAAAAAACAATAATTGTCGTTATTTTCAATACACTCACCAAGAGTATCTGACCCGAAGAGCAAAGAACACTGGTGGTGTGAAGAATGTCTACAATTTACTTATCTTTGCTTTAATTTACTTTACTGTAATTTATTTTTTCTTCTAATAAATAAAGAAAAGGAAAAAAATGTCAATAATATTTTTTTTTTACATTTTCAAAATTTTCTTGCGCTAAAATGATTATTATGATATTGTATATCTATGTTTAGATTTTCATTAAGTTTGGATAAAAAAATGATTGTTTTTAAGTCCATTTTGTCAAAGTTTTGGTAGTTCCTCCAAAAAAAAAAAATTGAAAAATTGAGAAATTCAAAAAACGAACTCTCTAAAGTATCAATAAGAGGTGAATTCGGTTACTGGTTGAGACTTTTGGACAAGTATTTTCATACAGTGTTCACGGAAAAAAGGGCGAAAAATAAATATCATTGAAAAACATTAGATGCTTAATTTCGTTCAAAATCTAAAATAAACATCATTGTAAACACACTAATAATTTTAGTTGCACTAAGTTTATGCCACATTAATCTATTAAGTATTATAATGTGAATTCATCTGTCATAATAATTAGTAACAAAATAATACATCGAATCAATTTTTACGAAACTTTAAGCATCAAAGTGATTCAAAATGATTTAAAAACTAACTAAAAAAAAAAAAATATACATATAATAATAAAAAAATAAAAGCACTCGAAAAGAAAAATAATGAAATTATTCGTTTAATAATATTTATTATTAATCAACGTACAAATTTTAAATCAATCGAATATTTATATTTAATTAATCACGTTTTTAATCAATTTGGTGGTCGTTGCTAAGATACTTTATAAAAATAATAAAGCTTAGGAGAAATTAAAATATTTTACAAAAAAATGATAATAAATCAACTGTTAATTAAGAATTTGTGTAAAACTGACATAATACACATAATTTATAATGTAGTATTTGGCATTGACTTCAAAAGTAATTGATTAAATATTAATTATTGATCCAGTATAAACGATACAAATAACGAAGGACAAGGGTGAATTATAACTAAAGCTCGGAACTTAATGCATTTGCCTCATTTTTTCTAATGATTTTAAACGATGATTGTCTTTATAGAACAGTAGTTCAAGTACTGACCGGGACATTCATCAATAATTATTGTTAATTTATTTAATATTGAAGAGTTCCTATACAGATTTGATACCTATTTATTTTACAGCATCTCAAATTTGAACATACTTACAAACTGATAAATGCATTCATATTTTATGAAAAAAATCGATTAATTTAATTCATATTTGAGTATTTTAGATTCTGAACAAAGTGAAGAAGCTAGTGTTTTTACAATGATGTTTATTTATTTTTTTTTCTGTTAACACTTTTTCGTATAGAAATACTTGTCCAAAAGTTTCGATCAATAACTTTTTGAAA
>JAIPRM010001418.1:13035-38317 GCA_025469315.1 Stegophylla sp. TES_Ste_2020
TTCCTCTGTTCAGAATCGTTTTACTGAAGAAATGATTTATCGTTTCTTTAAAATTTAATACGCCCGTCAAGAGAATACCACCCGTCGTGCGAAGTACACCCATCGTGCGAAGTATGTCCGGCTTTTTAAATCATATGTGTTAATAAATATTAAATTGTTGTGTTTGATCAATAAATAAAATAATTTTATTTTTTGAATTTTTTAATTCGTTTCAGTAGTTTTAGAAACGTAATTTATAACTTTTGTAATTTTATTTACACTTAACCGGTAGACTCTCAGAGGGCGCAATAGGACGGCTGGGAATGAAGTTATAAACTGGTGACGTGTCACGGTGTATCAGGACGAATGGTAACCCTAATTTAGTATTAAAAAAACCAAAATTTTTAGGTCATTTCAATGCCATTTTTGTATTTTTGAAAGAGTTTTAAAACTTTTTTTTCTACATTTTTAAATTACATTTTTAGCTCATAAGGTTCCGGGCCTTAATTTTTACAATAATTTCTCATAAAATTCTACAAAAAAAAAAAAAAAAAAAAAACCCTGGAGAAAATTAAACGTGTATTGTCTGTGTGCACAGGTTGCGCGTCCTTGAAGTACCTAAAAGGCGACCAGATGGCGGTGACAATGAGCTTCGGCGACAAAGTGTTGCGGAACACGACGATTTCGGGTAAGAAGCCGAAACCCGTGTGCATGGCGTTGCCGGGCGGCATTTCCAAGTTCTGCGGCCGCGTGTACGGCATCTCACGGGACGGCGATCAGTTCAAGGCGTGCCTGGGCCTGGAACTGCGGGCCCTGGACGACGTGGAGGCCGCGCTCCGGGTGTCGTGCTTCCGGTTCGGGCCGCAGGGCATGAAGGTGGAACCGGCGCAACCGTTGCCGGCCGCGGTCACGCTGCAGGGCGAGGACGAGGACGACGAGGACGAGGACGACGACGACGAGGACGACGATTATCTGGGCGGCGGCGGTGGCGACGATGACGACGACGACGACGACGAGGACGCGGCGGACGAGGACTCGGAGAACGACGTGGAGTCGACCGGGGACGCGGACTACACGGGGCTGAGCGCGCTGAGCACCGACTTCCTGGACAGCCTGTTCGGCGGAGGCGGCGGCGGCGGTGAAGACGACGACGCGGAGACCACGGCGAAACCGGCCACCGCGAAACCGTCCACGGCGGCCACCACGGCCACCAAGTCGAAGGTGACGGCCGTGCCGCAGCAACAGCTCACGGAAAAGCACAGCGCCGAGTCGGTGACGTCCACGTCGTACACGGTGAGCGTGGTGCAGGATGCGTCGTCGGAAACGTCCGCGGAGGCCGTGCGACCGACCGCGGCCGCGCCGCTGGACGACAACCCGACGGACCGCGTGGAAACGGTGCCCACGCCCGCGGGCCCGACGGACAAGAACAAGGACTACGAGGACGACGACGACGAGGACGAGGACGAGGACGAGGACACGGACATCGTGTCGGAGATCATCGAGTCGGCCGGTAGTGCGGTGGCTAGCGCGGTAGGCATGGCCGCGGACGCGGACCAGAATTCGACGACGGCCACGGCCACGACCAAGTCGACGGCGGCGGCGGCGGCGGCACAGGAACGGGTGCAGGTGGTGACCACGGAGTCGGCCGCGACGGCCGGCAACGACAACGGCGGCGGGCCGGCGGCAAAGGATTACGACGACGACGACGACGAGGACGACGAAGACTACAACAGGAGGAGTCTGAAGCACGTGCCCGCGGCTATCGTGCCCAACGACAGGCGGGGCAGGACGCACCGGAGGATGAGGCTGTCCTCGTCGGACGAATCGACGATACAGTTCATGAAGAAAGTATAATAAAAGTACCTGGTACAATAAATTCGCTCATCATCGCCAACATACGCTTTTATTATATTATTATTATTATTGTAAAATTTTTTTTTTTTTTTTTGACGAAATTTGTACATACAACTATTATATTATTTATATATATATATGTATTATTAATTTATTAATTTATTTTTTTGATGTTTCATAAACGAAAGAAGTACATATACATTATTTATTTATTTATTTATTTATGTGTCGAGTGTCGTTGTAACTAATTTATTGTATTAGTATTTATTAATATATTAAATGTATAGTTCCGGAGCTCATATTGATTGCGTTTTCTATTATTAGTACATGTGTGTGCTTAGTGTGTCATGCGTGTGTGGTGTGCGTGTCATCGCAGTTATTTTTTTTTACGGCTTGTCGTCCATTTCGACGACGGACAAGTCCATGTCGGGCGCGGCGGACGCCCCCGTGTCGTTGGTTCCGATTACCGCGGTCAAGTCCAAGTCGGGCGCCTCGGTGTCGGTGGCCACGGCGGTCGTCGCCGCCGTCGTCGTCGTCGTGTAGTCGTCCACCGCTGCGGCCGCGGCCGCGTCTGCCGGGGAGGCCGTGGACGCGTTGTTGTACTTTTCTACGGTGACGCCGTGACGGCCGACGACGAAGCAGTCGAATTCCAACACGAGCACTTCGGCGTGTTCGATGCGCGTCAGAAAGTTGACGCATGCGTGCAGCGTCCGGCCCGGCGTGTAGATGTCGAACATTTTCACGCACACGTCCATCGAAGGCACGTACGGCACGGGCACTTGCATGCAAGCCGGCGGCGGGTTTTTCGCTAAAAATGTCAAAAAGGTCAGGGACGGTTGTGAGGGGGCGGAGGGTAATAGTAAATTGAATTGAAAATTACAATACGTCCCTTTGATTCAAATGCGAGATGTGTATATGTATGTGTCTCTTGTCTGTAATTTAGGGGTGTCATTTTTTGAATTTCACAATTCTTATATTTTTTTTTTTGGAAAAAACTACTCAAAATTTGACGAAAACAAGTCTCGGAAACCATAGTTTTTTGATCTAAACTTTATGAAAATTTAAATATAGATACGAAATAATATGAGAAACATTTTGAAAATGTAAAAAATAAATTTTGGACATTTTTTCAACATTTTTCCAACACTTTTTTTTTTTTTTCAATTAATTATTTTTCCTTTTCTTAATTTATTAGATAAAAAGAAAGTAATGTAAAGTTAAGTATAGACAAGAAAGCCGGACATATACTTCGCACCACGCATATTCTTCGCTCTTTGGGTCAGATACTCTCGGTTGGTATGTAATGACGATTGTTATTATTTTTAGATTCTGAATGAAGTGAAGAAGCTAGTGTTTTTACAATGATGTTTATTTATTTTTTTTTATTTTTTCTGTGTACAACTTTTCGTATAGAAATACTTGTCCAAAAGTTTCGATCAATAACTTTTTGAAACCCAATTCGCCTCTAGATTGTACTTTATAGAGGTTATTTTTTGAATTTCTCAATTCTTCAATTTTTTTTTTTGGAAAAAACTACCCAAAATTTGACAAAAACGACTCGAAAACCATAATTTTTTGATCAGAATTTTATGAAAATTTAAACATAAATAGAAAATTCTATAAAAAAGATTTTGATGCAAGAAAATTTTGAAAATGTGAAAAAAAATTTTGGGAATTTTTCGAACATTTTTTTTTAATATAAAATTTAATACGCCCGTCAAGAGAATACCATCCATCGTGCGAAGTATGTCCGGCTTTTTTATATTATTAACTTATCGTCTTACTGAAGAAAATATGTATTATTTATTTAAAATTCTACACACCCGCGAAAAGTATCTGACCCGAAGAGCAAAGAACACCCCAAGGTGCGAAGTACTCACTCTTTTTTGATAATAATAAAATCACGGATTTGGTACTAAGAACCTTTTTCGTAGGAAATTTAATTCTCCATAAAATACTTTTATGGGAAATTCCACTAATAATATTCATGTTTGATTAAAAATGTGGTTATCCCAATGTTAATCGCTAATGAGAAACATATTGGTTTGAATTTAATTAAAGTTAATTTCATCGAAGGGAGCTGAAATATTGGAAGAATCTTTTTTTGGCCTTCGCTAAAAAATAAGCCTGCAGCATCGGACAAAAAACACCCTACTGTATGTTCATTTATAAACACGATTTATTGTCAAAAAATATTAAATATCGTTATCTCTATTGAAAGGGACGTGTTTATGTACTGAGATCATATACTGGGGTTTATTAAGTGTGAGTTATCTCTCAGAGATTTCATTTCCCAGGCCGTTTTCACATAAAAGACTTTCCGTGTAATAAATAACGTCTATGTGTAAAAAACAATATAATAAAATATTTTTTTTATAAATATTAAGACTAATAATAATTAGGTAAGTATTATAAATCATATTTTAAATTCAATTCAGTATTTAGATTATATTTTACCATCGTTAGAAAAGCAGCAACTGTTATGAGGGAAAATTTTTGCAAGACTTTTTTTCTCTTCAAAAAATTTTTTTTTTTTATATCATACCAGTATACCACCCGAGGAGTGAAGAAACCCCCATAGTATACCACCGGTTGTTTTTATTTTTGTCCGATTTCGAACATATATCCTGGTCGACTGTACCGAAAGTACAATATCAGCATATTTTCGGTTTGTACCTTGTTTATTCCAGGAATTGTTATTTTAATCGATTGCAAAGATATGAAAGTGCATTTAGACCAGTGGTATCCAACATTTTTTTTCTTCCGTACCCTTAGCTTAAATATTTTACCATATTGTACCCCTTATAATATTCGATTCTAACTTTTAAACTTTTTTCTCATAACTCATTTTAAAATGTGTAAATAAAAAGCCAAATGAGTATTTTTCGCTCCTCGCGAGATGCTCTTGGTGGACGTATTGAATTTCAAAGAAATAATAAAAAAATTTCTTCAACGAAACGATTCTGAGTGGTGCTTCTGTTTATTCAAAGACTCAGCAAAAAATTTGAATTTTACTCAGCTATTTTCATATCCCATTATTGACCGAGAACAGGGGGAAAAAATATGTTTTGATGAGAAAAAAATACTGCTGGAAAAAACTTTCCAACATTTTGCTTTCATATCTTCAATAATTTTTGCACCATCATTGCAACATACAATAACATATTATATTTATATAAAATATACAATATTCTACAATGTATAATCTATAAACTGCGTCAAAAAATAATTCGATGGTTGAGATTTTATTCGTGACAGAAGCTTTTCAACTTTAATAACATCCGAAACGAACCGTTTAAATAAATCAAATTCAACTTTTTCCGTCATCATCCATTTCATTTCGCGTACCCATTGAAATCATCTCGCGTACCCCCCCGGTTGGGAACCACTGACCCTTTAGACAACAGATACTATAATACTTACCAGATATTTTGTACTCGTATCGCGACTCGTCGTCCATGAACACGTTCCCTTTGACGGAAAACTCGAAAGGATCGTACGTGAAGTTCATACACCCTGCGCGTAAAAACAAAAAATAAACAATCCCTTCGTTATTTGATAATATCAATCCGGAGCGTATTTGTAATTTACTGCACGCGCTCTAGGTCATATTAATTCCGGGCTTTGCATGTACGCATGTATATCTTGGACGAACAAAACATAAAATTTTCCAAGGTTTTTACTGCGCGTTAAGTACGAGTCCGTGTACGGAGTTAATAAAACCCAGATTACAAGGACGATATTTCTTCATCCCCCCTGTCACATTCAATTAGTATCCTTGTTCGCCCGAGCTCCGGTGTACGTTCCTGTGTGTATACTGTATATATATATATATATATATATATATATGTATACAGCCGGGTTGGTCTGTGTTTATTTTTATTTTTTTAAATTACAACCTTTCTCCTAAAACCCCCTCTGGATGTTGAGCGTATATATTTTACTCGCATAATAGTTTATGTATTGTATATACACGTACACTAAAAGTTTTTTTCTTTTTAAAAAACGTCCGACAGAGACGTGTATAATATAATATTACGTAATATACTAAGACGATGAAAAAAAAAAAAAAAAAATCACATTATTATATTATTATTATTATAATAATAATTAATGACGACGTGTTTTCCGAATATGATTTTAGATTCCGAACGAAGTGAAGAAGCAAGTGTTTTTACAATGATGTTTATTTCTTTTCTTTTTTTTTTTTGTGTTTCGATCAGTAACTTTTTAAAACCGAATTTGCCTCTAGATGGTACTTTAAAGAGGTCATTTTTTGAATTTATCAATTCTTCAATTTTTTTTTTTTTTTATGAAAAAAACTACTCAAAATTTGACAAAAACACAACTAGGAAACCATAATTTTTTGATCCGAACTATATGCAAATTTAAATATAGATAAAAAATAACATAAGAAAGATTTTGGCGAAAGAAAATGTGAAAAAAAAATTTTGGACATTTTTGTAATATTTTTTTTTTTTTTTATTTATTTTTTATATTATTAACTTCCCTCGTTCAGAATCGTTTTATCGTTTCTTTAAAATTCAGTACACTCGTTAAGAGAATCCCGCCCGTCGTGCGGAGAACACCCATCGTGAGAAGTATGTCCGGCTTTTTTAAATATTAAATTCATAAAACGATTCGAGAAATATCCGGTCATATTTAAATAAACGTGTAGATGATGTACGAAGAAAACGTTTCATTTTAATAACCTAAAATTACGGTAAAAATTCGACTTAAGAAAAAAAGACAGACATGTTACATTAAACTCAGATTTATGAACTTACCTTTAATTTGGACAATATTTTTTCATTTAAGTAGCGTTTTTATTTATTCTTGAATATAACGACGTTTTTCATTCCGGAACACGAAGTTTAAGTTTTCATCATCGTGCGCCGCCATGCAGTGGTGGCCTGCAGGGGGTAATGTTTATTATTAGGGCTAGGGACTTATAGCTCTAAAAAAAAAACTTAAAATATGCATGCATTTATGCTCTAAAAATGTACCGAATATGCTCTAAAAAAAAAAAAAAAAAAATGCAAAAATGCTAAAATAGTCTTTTGTAAAACATTGATTTTACTGTGAAATCTCAAAATATTTAAAAATTGTATTGTATAATATACTTATTGTAATATGTATTATTAAGAACTTCTATTGTTTATGAAATTTCTTTTTTTTTTTCCCAATCTTTATTCTTTTTTTAAGCTTACATTGAAACAAATAAAAACATCGAATAATATACAATCTCTTCAAAAAAATTCAGGGAAAATTTTTTTGACACCGAGAAAATTCAAATTAAATATGTGAAATATGTACTAAAAACTCAAATATAACCGAAATAAACACTTTTATTGAAAATAGAGCTAAATATGAAAATTAAAGAGAACTGCATACAACTCTTGGTGTTATGAAACGCATTTCTATATATTACTTTATGCTATGTTTTGAATGACTTTTGAAAAACATATTAACTCTTTTAAGTCCCAATTTATTATCAAACGTTTAATTATTCGTTTAGCCGAGAGAGAGAGAGAGAGAGAGAGAGAGAAATTTAAGTCCAGAATTCATTTTCCGAAATAACGAGTCGAAAGAAATGCTAAGACTAACGTCGGCGTAAAACGAAATAACGTTTGTAATATTTATGTGAAATGAAGTCGTATCATTAGTTACGAGACTTTATATATTTTTAACGTATGTGTTTCTCGGTCGTTTTTAGAGATAAATTATCATCACTGCGACACCACAACGTGTACGCGTGCAAAATACGGATAGTACGTTTGCTTTATCGTCGTTATAGAATTAGATTCGACTCGATGACCTATTAAAGTGTAATGATCTAATGGAGACTTGGAAATACAATTTTTCGATTTCATTTTTTCCTTATTTATTTTTTTCCAATTTAAATTTAGAAATTAACCGCATAGTAGCTAGACCAGATTGACACACAAAAATTCAAATTTGTTTTTTTTTCTTGAGAAAAAGTCATTTACCTACCTACTTCTAAGTTGTTATGTTTTAAAATTTAATTGATCCAAGTCTCTAAAAACGCTATCCACTAAATGATAACTTATATTTTGTTTTAGAATTTGTAATTAAATAATTACATTGAGTACCGCAGTAGCGTAAACTTTATTTTTCTAAAAAAAAAAAAAATTGTTAAGTCGGTTAAGGGTAAGTTGTTCTGAAACTATGAATAATAATGTCAAAATTTGTATGAAATAATATTATTAGATGTTTCAATATTGATGTGTGAACTCAATTAGGTGGGAGTCATAATTATCATCGATTTATCTTTAATTTTTTATACATAAATAAGATTATAAACGTTTAGGTTATTGTTTTTAATCGAATTTTCGACTTGACTATACTGTTTTTTTTAAAAATTTAAAAATTTTTATCTATATTTTTTCAAATCAATTTTAAGCATTGAATTTTTTAATAAATTTTTATTTTGATATAAATTAGTGTTTTAAACTTTTTCCAATTGCAATATGCATTTTTGAATATCATTTAAAAAGTGCATATTTTGATATTTAAAAGATTTTTAAAGATTTTAATTTCTAGTGAAACCAATACGTACAATTACAGCAGTATTTTATAATTATTATCCAAACGGAATGTGCTCAGTGTATGTGTAGTCAAAACAATTCAAACAGTGAAAATTATTAAACGTCGCGTTTGTTTGCTCGTTTTTTTTTTTTTAAAAAAATTATTAATTGTCCGTTGACGACCTCATGACCACGGTGTATAATATAAGCGAGAAAAGTTATTTTGTCGTCGTTCGTGAAATAAATAAAATATATGACGAACTGCTATTGTGTGGAGATGGAATTCGAGAGAAATATAATGTACGTAGGTAGGAACGGAATAAAAATCACGAGGAATACTTTGGAATGTAAAAAATACAAAACTACAGCCGCGCGTACTTGTCGATGATGATAATTTTTTCTTCGAAACGGTTGACCAAACTTTCTCCATTCTTCTGATAGTCAAACTTGGTCAACCGTCGACCGACAACAATAATCATCGACATAGTCACGACGTCACGTACGTCACTACGATGATGACGACGACACGACCGCGCACGGTTCCCTCACGGTCAATTAAATAAAAAAAAACTATTTTATTCCAACGGAGACGTCATTAGTCGTCAGTCGATTACCATTATTATTGACGTTATTTTATTGTTTTTTTTACAATGACGTTTATTGTTTTTTTTTTTTTATTTTTTTTCTGTGTACAACTTTTTGTATGGAAATACTTGTCCAAAAGTTTCGATCAGTAACTTTTTGAAACCGGATTTGCCTCTAGACGGTACTTTAGAGAGGTCATTTTTTGAATTTCACAATTCTTCAATTTTTTTTTGGAAAAAACTACTTAAAATTTGACCAAAAACGACTCGGAAACCATCATTTTTTGATTCGAACTATATGAAAATTTAAACATAGATAGAAAAAATAATATGAGAAAGATTTTGGCGCAAGAAAATTTTGGAAAAAAATGTGAAAAAAAAATTTTGGACATTTTTCTAACATTTTTTTTTTCTCATTTGTTCTTTATATTATTAACTTCTCTCGTTCAGAATCGTCTTTAAAATTTAATACACCCACCAAGAGCTTCACACCCGAGATGCGAAGAATACTCGTCGTGCGAAGAACACCCATCGTGCGAAGTATGTCCGTTTTTTTTTTTTTTTATTTATGTACCAATAGGCTGAAACTCGATTTAAATATATATGTGTGGCGAATATCAGCACGGAATATTTTCATATTTACAATGTTTTTACAATGATGTTTGTTTTTTCTCAAAATGGATTCACCTTTTCGTGTAAAAACGCTTATAGAAAGTATCACTCGGCAACTTTTTTGGTCAGAAATCGTATTCAGGTCGTACTTTTCGGAGGTTGTTTTTCAAAATTCTCAATACATTTTCCAAAAACCAGGAAAACCTGACGAAAAATTTAGGTAAAAACGGAATAACAAGTCGTAAACGAGATTTTTATAAAGTCTATTTACACCATAACTCCAAAACAGATCGGACGACTAGAATTTTGAAATTTTCACCCGTTATCAACAAGTTTGTAATAAGACGTGTAAACATTTTCAAAAAATTTTAACCGTTTTTGAGATAGGAATATATTATTATTAGTTATTTTGTGATGTTTTATTTTACGAAAATTTGAATTATTGATATTAGCTCAAAATTTAACATAACCTCACTCACATAAATGACATATCTAATGAATTCGAAAAATTTAGTAAATCGAGACTCAATTATTTTTTTCTAACCGTTAAAAGTTAAAAATCGTATAACACTAGTTGTACAGTATATTTTTTTCAATTAAAACCTGAAAAAACATCAAATTCTCAATCCGGTAGTATTTTTCATTACAGTGTTGTATACAATATTACGTAAGAAACACATGCATTGCAAACTTTTTAAATGTCGTTTCTTATATTGCAGTTAACATAAAAATCTGTTAAGTTAAATGTAATAAATAATAAATAATAAAATTAAAACTTAAATCGCAGAAAATATTGAGTTCATTATTGGTAAACTCCCTTTTCTAAGGGAAACCAATATTCTGATATCCAATCCACAGTACGTTAGTAGTGCATCGTATAATAAATATACGTAATATGATCAAATCATTTGCGAACCGATTGCATAGTCTCGTATATAATAATATCTAAAAATAAAAATGATGAAAATTCTAAATGGAAATCAAAATAGCTCCTCGTAAGTGGGTGGTGCATACCGGTCGCGTAGTAATGTGTACCATTAAAGTTTTTTCTCAAACCGGTGAGATATCACACGTTTAAATTAATAATCTGTATAATGAATTAAACGCGGTGGGAGGAGTAAAATCATAAAGTCGACTGGGTGGCCGTGAAAGCGACGGTGTGTATTAACGCAACGATATAATATTATAATCTGTAAGTGCATCGTATTGTGTATAGTAGTATTTGGGTGATAAATGTCCAGCGATAAATAATGATAATTATATATGATAATATGTATTATAATAAAACCACCGAACGAAGAGGAGTTGTTTCGTTCCGTTGTTGTCGAGGGGATGAAAAGATGAAATGTGGTATGGTAATTCGCGTTTTAGTCAAGTGAAATGCGCCGAGGGCGTGTTAGAGAAGTCTTTTTCGAATATCACGCATAATATTATTCCGAATGTACTTAAAACGTCAGGCGGCCGTGAAAAATGTACACGCGAGTTCTTCTAGACCAAGGATTCTCAACCTGCGGGGCGCGCCTTCCCCTCTAGGGAGGCGTCACAAATATTCACATAAAACCACATTTCACCACTGAACATGAAAATGTTGTTGTTTATGGTTATATCTATATTTTGTTTTTTGTTATCGGTTGTGTTAATATTATCGCGGTTGTAACAACTGACATATAGATTGATACCGATAATTTGATTAGACTTCAAAACAACAGTACTATTATTATTTTGAATATATATCTTGTTTCTTGATTTCTACTATATCATAATAAATTATTACCAATTATGATTTGTAACGGATGTTCTGACTCCTATTGATAATCTTATGTTAAAATGATTTCATAAAATAGCGAGCGATGTTTAAATATTATGTTCATTTCTGAATTAATAAAGGTTATAATTATCGTATAGTTAAAGTGATTTCTTTTTTTCAATGCTCATTGAATAAAATTTCCATAAATATTGTTCAAGAGGGGGAGGGCAGTGTCCAGACACCCAAAACACCCCCCTTGGCTGCGCCTTGGCTACTTGACGTAAATTTCGCAGGGGGTCTCAAAATTATCGATTGCTCACCGATTATAGGTAAACTTAGCTCATTAATCTCCAAAAATAATTATCGCCCCTTACCAGAGTACCTCATTAAAAAACATTTATTAAAGATGAGTATTTCATTAACTAAAGCCAGGGACGGGCATTTTTCCGGGAATTCTAAACTGGGGAAATTCCCGATGATTGTTTCCGGGGAATGTTCGGGAAAAGTTAGAACTAATTAAATTTAATTGCATTTCAGATTCTAAATGTATTTATACAGTATAATTAAATGTTAGAAAAGTAAGTGATTAGGGTTTGCGATATAAATCATAAAAGTTATACGTTCAATTTTTCTGATTGTCGTCATGTTCGACAGGAAATCCAACACTCTATAGTTTATGGATTTTTTAGGGCATTTTTACATATTTTTTCGTAAATCATTTTTGCGTGTTTTTTAGTTCTATCCTATCTCTAATCATTACCTAATACATTGCATTATACACAAGTCAGTTTGAATGTACCTTAGGGTTTAGTCGAAGACAATAATAATATGCAGTTCTTAATTTTTACGAACATAATTTTTAAATCGTAGCTTTTTCTCTTTTTGCTAGACACTTTATCAGTATGTATACTTTCTATAAAATTGAATTTTTTTTCCTTCAATATACCTTTCATTTATTTATTCTTTTACATTCTGAACGAAATCTAGTGTTTTTACAATGATGTTTATTTATTTTTTATTATTTTCCTGTGTACAACTTTTCGTATGGAAATACTTGTCCAAAAGTTTCGATCAGCAACTTTTTGAAACCAGATTTTCCTCTAGATTGAATTTCTCAATTTTTCAATTCTTTTCTTGGAAAAAACTACCCAAAATTTGACAAAAACGGCTCGGAAACCATAATTTTTTGATCCGAACTATATGAAAATTTAAACACGGATAGAAAATCATATAAGAAAGATTTTGGAAATATAAAAAAAAAAATTTCGGACATTTTTCTAACATTTTTTTTTCTCATTTATTTTTTATATCATTTACTTCCCTCGTTCAGAATCGTTTTATTGAAGAAATGATTTATCGTTTTTTTAAAATTAAAATTACACCCATCGTGCGAAGTACACACTTTAAAAAAAAAAAAAAATGTTTTCTTCAACTGTTTTTGAAGAAACTGTTTAAAACGAATTCGCGAAAATTATAATAATAATAATTAATAACGTTTCGGATTAGTAACGCGCAGGTGGTAATAATAATAATAATAATAATAATAAATCGTTAAAAAAAATAAAACCTCTTTTATTGTAACTGAATAATCGTACGTTGAACTGCGCGCAGCAACCGCACGTCAGGTCTTGACACGAACACGGTATACGTCCAAACCGCGCGGTACTCGGTTCGTCCTGTCGATCGCCGAACCGTTGGACCATCGGTATCTTTTTACTGGTTATCGCGTCGTAGTAAATGTCGTACCACCTGTGCTCGGAACCTGTAACTGAGGGAAAAAATAGGAAAAATTTACAAAAAATATGAAATCGTTTTCTATCGTGTTTTAAAAAAGTATACAATTATTATTATACTTCTCCACAGAGACAATACAATAATAATTATTGAATAGTAACAATGTGACGGTTTATTATTGCATAGAGATTTTTTTTTTTTTAATCAAACGAGTTTTTATGAACTTAAGTATTCAAGAACAGTTGCAAATCACACGCCGCCGCCGGTAAATGTAGTAAATACGTGTGTATTTATGAGTCGTCGAAATAGAAAGTTAAAAAGAAATCAAAAACATAATAATATATACATACATTTTTTTATTTTTTTTCTAATGTAATCAGTTGTGTCCTAAATTTTTAGGTTTCTGTGTTCCGTAAAATTACACAGTGAGCCGTACTCTCGTTATAATAATAATAATAATAGTTGACTACAATAAAACTACGTTACACGGGTCGTTAGTGCATTATTGTTTACGTTTTATTTCTCGTTAATTATTATTGTTTTTTTTTTTTTTTTTTTTTTTTTTTACCACCCAAAATAACAATATTCTCTGCTTTACACTCACGACTCACGAGAAGTCGAATGTAATTCTAACTAAACCCAAAAAAAAGAGAAATATGAATTAAAAAAAAACCGGACATACTTTTCGTATCGTGGATATTCATCGCTCCTCCGGTAGGATATTACTGGTGGATGTGTTGTGTTTTAAAGAAATTGAATTTTTTGACAAAACGATTCTCGGCAGGACCTTTTGTGAAAATAAAGAAGAGCTTGGAAAATGTTCACGTTTCTTGCACTTATACAAAAGAAGATCCGGGGATCACAATATTGTATTCATTCAAACAATACCTTTTAAACGCATTCCGAGAATAGCCATTAAAACAAAAAAAAACTTCTTTATAAGTAAAAACTGCTACACAAATACTAAAGAAGTATTTCAATAAAATATTATTTAAATATTAATTTTTTTTTTTTTTTTTTCAGAAATTTCAACTCGGAAAAATATATAATTTAGGTACTTACCTATTCATAAACAAAATTAATAAACAATTTAATTAAAAAAAAAATATAATTCATTATTTATTTATTTCTATACTACACAAACGCTGATATTTATGATGGACTTCAGTTTTCTGATAACAGCTATACATTTTTTTGGAATACTATACATTTTATTATTGTCACAAAATATCGTATTTTAAAGTTCAAAGTTTGTCAAAAGAAAAAATTTCCTAAAAAATATTTTTTACCATTAAGTTAACGATAATAGTAATCAAATTTTTACATTAATACGGGTTAGAGAGCTACAAGAGGCAAAGACCTCTACATTTTCATATAAAATTTTGCAGAGCTTACAAGGACTAAGCGTCCTTTTAACTAATATTTTCAGTACAAAAAAATATTCAGTATGTTTTACAATTATTATTTAGTATAGCAGAATAATGGATGTAGATTTTATTCCGTAAAAATGGCAATTTTCGAGGTATGTATTTTAAAATCTAATGCTCTTCTAATTATTCAAAATCAACTCAAAAAATTTCAACAAAAGTGGAAGTAAGTATTTATAAGCATTTATATAATATCGTGGTTTGGGGGAGGGGTCGGGTTGTCAACAATAGTGATAAATGTAAACCCCCCTTTGAAATAATGCGAATCGCGAAAAATGTTAAGTATAAAAGACCATATTGAGCCAAAGTTTGAAACAAAAAGTGACACTGATCGAGGCTTTTTGATCAGTATTTCTAAACTTCAAAGTGCTTACAGAACAGAAAAAAAAATAATAATCATCTTTCGCTCCGCTCAGAAAATAACAAATTTAGGGGGGGAGGGTAAGGGAGTGATAAATAATTTATGATCTATTCTCATACCTACCAATTATACAAAATCGGTCGAGTCGCTTCAGAGACACCGTGATTTTAGTTGAAATTATTATATAGCATCAGAGAGCGTTCGAAATTGTGTGTCTACGATTGTGAATCCAGAATACGAGAATTAACCAATATTCCAAACACGAATTCAATGAATTTTATTATCTAAGTATGTGTTTCGATAATTTACACTACAGAAGGACTTTGATCATTCGTCCGTGACGGTACCAAAAGGGAGACGCGAATAAAAGTAAAAACGTGTTTTGGAAAAAAAAGCCGGCGGATATTTCCGCCCCAAGGGTATTTTTTTCGCTCTTCGGGTAGGTGTGTGTTGAATTCTATACGAACGCGATAAATCATTTGTTCGGTAAGCGACGAAAAATTGTCAGTTTTATAATGCTGAACAGTTTTAATTATTAAGTCATGCCCGCCAGCCCACCACTTCATTATCCGCGAGAATTATCAATATTTCACCGAGTATTGAAATTTAAAAAAGCCGGACATATTTCGCACGATGGGTGTACTTCGCACGACTGGTGGTATTCTCTTGACGGGCGTATTAAATTTTAAAGAAACGATAAATCATTTCTTCAGTAAAACGATTCTGAACGAAGGAAGTTAATAATAGAAGAGAAAAAAAAAATATCAGACCCGGAATTATATGCACTAAAACGTACGAAATTTGCATGCATTTATTCAATTAATGTATTATTGAAATATACACTAAAAATGTATTAACATGTAACAAAATATGATATTAAGTGAATAAAACAATAAAATTAAAAAGTATACACTATACAGTTATAGTATATAGTTCTATAGAGATACTGATCGAAACTTTCGGACAAGTATTTCTATACGAAAAAGTGTTTACAGAAAGAGAAAAAATAAAAAAAAAAAATAAACATCATTGTAAAATCATAAGCTTCTTCACGAAGATTCGTTCAGAATCTAAAATATTATGACTAAAAATCAAAAATTTCATCAAACGCCAACTATTAAATAGACCTTTATACGAGTATATACATGTATATTTTCCATTAAGTTTTTAGTTATACACTTTTCAAGTATAGTACTTCATTTTAATAAATTATAATAATTATTATTATTTTTTTTTAAGGTTGTTTTTAAGGGGCGTTGAAAGATATTTTGCTCTTTAGGGGGAGGGGGGCGGTGACTTTAAAAAGGTTGAGAAACACTGCGTTAGACGATACGTTTTCGTTTTTGTACACATACTTTTTAACCGCCGCGATAAGTTACTCATACTCGTGAGTTTGAGTGCGAAAGTTTAATTGAAAATTACGAATAATAATAAACGTTGTTATTCATATAATAAGATATTATGTAATATGGTCTCGTTCTACGTTTTGGAATACGTAATTATGGTCACGTATACACTGCAGTGTTAATGGTTTTATAACGTAATAACTAAAAGCACAGTTGTTAATTAAACTCGAAGCTTTGAACTCTAAATATTAATTAATATATTTTAAACGAATTACTCGACGTTCGGGATGCGAGTGTCGCGACGACGTTCATTACGACCGTTCACATTGGTTTCTCTATTCTTATCGCATTGATTAATATTTTCATAATTAATGAAAACACGACGTTTAGGGTAGAAATAGCGTTTTGAAATTTGTTAAAGATATTATTAACTGTATGAAACCGTTAAATTAAATATCGTGCACACGATGAATAAAAAAATAGAGAGAATAATATATCAATTAATTACAGTCAATTAGCTATACTGTAGTTTACTGCTTACTGTATAGATGTTATTTATTTCAGTACATTCTGACGATTATTTATTTATTTTTTTTTTTTGAACTATGACTGGGAGTGAACGCAGCTGCGCGTTCACTGGATTTTTCGAGGAGTATGATGGTCGAACATGAAAACGTACTCATGAAAATGCTTTGCTGATGATTTGAAAAAACTAAGAGAGATGCACAATATCTATTCGAATAGTTTTACAAATTTTCTCTAATAGTTGGAAAATCCAGTAGAATATTGTGGATTTATCTTTGCAAATGTTTACAAAATTTTGTATTTTCGTTTTTGAATTTATGAAAACATAATATAAAAACACACATAATAATATATTATTCTTGTGTTAAACTTATTAGTCCTTAGATAGGGCGGATCTAAAGATTTTTTATTTTTTTTTTTGATTTTAAATGATGCATTTGCTAATTTTCACTAATTTATACGATTTAAACTATCTGTTTTCTTTTTTTCTTTTCAAATTTCGAGTTTCATGATTAAAGTCAAAACAATATTATGTTTTCGCTTTCTTTGTCGTGACTTATTTTTAATTCGACACGTAGCATAAACACAATGACTAACTATGATACACAATAGACATCGTGGACAACACGTTGACATGTAAAGTGAATACAATAAAAACAATTTCTACTGTGGTAGTACTTAATTTATATTAAAATGTATAAATGATAAATATTCGTCTAAATATGACTTTTTTTTTTAACCAAAAAGTGGCGGATTTTATTTCGTTATTCGTTCTTGACATTTTCAATTATTTATTGTTTTAAGAAAACTATGTATTAGGGTAGTGATGTAAGTGGGAAATTTCTGCTCTTTGGAAATTTTCCAGAGAAATTTCTTAGTAAAATCATTATTGAATAATAGCTTTTGTTCGCGTAAATGTTGTTTTGATAAGACATATGAGAATAAGAGTACATAAGTACATACATGGTTATTTTGTATAAATATAATATGTAAATTGTAAAGTAATAAGCTTTTTTATTAATCGTATGATTTGTTGAAAAAAATACATAAATAATATTTATATGAATAATTATGTTATATTGAGTATTATTTTATACACATTTCAGAAATTTCATGAAATCTCTGAAAATTTCCTCTAAGAAATTTCTCAAAAATTAAATTTTTGAAATTTAACATTTCTAGTGCTAGCTTATTAAAGTAAATAAGTTTGCGGGTTTGCCTATCTTTATAGTTTCATTATAATTAGTTGAATCAATTTATAATAATTATAAGAGTATTTTAAAACATTTGGAAACACGGAAAAATTGCTTATTTTCCCGAATAATTTAATCGACGTGCATTATACTATTATTAACTGGGTTGGGATTATAACGTTTTAAAAAATTTCCTTTAAAAACGAAAAAATACTTAAAAATGCAATTAAAATGTATTTATTATACTCTAAAATTTTTAAACAATGCACATTGTTTAATTTATTTTTTTTAAATTAATTTTTGTAAACCCAAGTAAAAAATATTTGATCACTTACTCTGACAAAAAGTTCAATTAAAAAAAAAAAAATGAAAATAGACTTGGATTTACTTTTATCTAGAAAAAAATGTGACTCTTAGTTATTGTGCAAAAATTTAAAAATAGCATTTTGAATTCAAATTTTAGATTTAAAAATTCCAAAAAGCCTCGAAACCCACAAAATGATATAGGAAATTAATAAAATGATCTTAAAATAAAAAATAATTCTGAAAAAAATGTAAAATGAAATTTCTTCTTCTTCTTCTTCTGTTAAAAATTAACTTGAAACGAATTTGTGACAAAACGCGCCAGTGCATAGCAAGCTTTTAAAAAAAAAAATGCAAAGTGAATTTAAATTTAAACCCAATGTTATTCCATATTGTCGAACAAATTCAATATAAAATTCATAATTATTTTTTTGTATTATTATTAACCGAATTACTGCTCAAAATCGTTTTACCAAACAGTCATAGTGCGAAATATGTGTGTCACTTTATATCTATTATTATAACTCGTCTATACATTGCCTACAATTATTTTTCTAATTCCAACATTCGTAACAGATACGCGTTCATTGTAAGTATACGGTATTTTTTAATAACCGTGTGAAATGGTTGGGTTATTTATTTCATCAATTTGTGAAAAAAAAATAAAATAACGGTAGATTTCGCGATTATGACTGCGGATATATCTCAGAGTTATGTCAAAAGTCTCAATAGACATATATTATTTGAGATTTGTAATTATTTGTCTTTAATTATTTCACAGAAGACTTAACGTTATTTAAGAATTAAGATTGATAAAAAGGTTTTAAAATTGATCAAAAAAAAAAAAAAAAAAAAATGGATATTAGTATATAAATGATTATATGTAATTTATGAAACATAAATTTATTTTGTTTTCCCAAGTATAAAACCGTGTCAATTATACAAACACAAAATGTGTGAAACGTACGAAGAATAATTAATTTTCTAATTTTAGATTCTGAACGAAGTGAAAAAGCTAGTGTTTTTACAATGATGTTTATTATTTTTTTTTTCTGTGTACAACTTTTTGTATGAAAATACTTGTCCAAAAGTTTTGATCAGCATTTTTTTGAAACCGGATTTGTCTCTAGATGGTACTTTAGAGAGGTCATTTTTTAAATTTCTCAATTCTTCAATTTTTTTTTTGGAAAAAACTACCCAAAATTTGACAAAAACGACTCGGAAACCATCATTTTTTAATCCGAACTATGTGAAAATTAAAACATAGATAGAAAATAATATGGAAAAGATTTTGGCGCAAGAAAATTTTGAAAATGTGTGAAAAAAATTTTTGGACATTTTTCTAACCTTTTTTTTTTTTTATTTATTTTTTATATTATTAACTTCCTTCGTTCAGAATCGTTTTATTGAAGAAATGATTTATCGTTTCTTTAAAATTTAATACACCCACACCAAGAACTTCACACCCGACGTGCGAAGAATACTCGTCGTGCGAAGAACATCCATTAAGTGTGTAATTTTTTAGTAAAATTAATGAATTCTGTCAAAATGCCAAATTTAAACAATTATAAAACAAAAACTTGACTAACGATTTTCAAGATTCTTTTAGTACCGTTAGAAATACATAATATAAATATGTTTGTATTAAATTTTCATCTCTTAATATCCATACATTAAAATTTTATGAATTAAAAGCTTACAAAAAAAATGAGAAATATCTAATATTTTCAAAATGCTGTACTTAACTCAAAATTTATCTAATATTTTAAAAATTTTTTTTTTAGATTATTCTTGTGACGACTATTTTAATTTTTTATTTATAATTATTATTTTTTTGTTAATTCAACATTCAATCCCAACACAATTAACCCATAAAAGCATTAGAAGAGTAAAAAAAAAAAAAAAAATTCTAAATTTCGGATTTCGGGTAGTGGCCAGGCGCGTTTGGCACACCCTGTACCACACCCCGCACGTCTTGGCAACGTGATCGGGGAAAACGCTACGTTCTATTACTAAGGGTCCGTTGTGTCTAAGACCGAGGTTTAGTGTAAAATAATAATACGATAATATTATACATAATCCGGGACGGACGACGGTTTGACTTATTCGACGATTATCGCGAATCGCACGAACAGCGAATATCATCATAAACGCCAATACGTTGGCGTATCTCGGGTACCTCCTTGACTTTGTCGGCTTGGCTTTACCGGATTATATAAGTCGATATTGATCCTCCGAAAAAACGCCCCCCTTTCGACAGACTTCCTAAAATAACCTTCAGAGATTTTCGACCCGGTACTAATCGGGCAATTATATATCGGGCAACCGAGGGTGTTTTTTCGGTGTCTGGACACTCCCCTTAAACCATATTTATGGAAATTTTATTCAATGAGCATTGAAAAAAAAAAAAAAAATGTTTTTTTAACTATAATATAATACTATATAATATTATAACCTCTACTAATTCAGAAATAAACTTGAAACATGTTTTGAAAATTCATACTGTTGAATACATATTGTATTTATCTAAAAAAATAACATTATAAAAATGTTAACTCGTAGAAAAGGCCCGTAGATTTTGCTACGTGAGATTTCTAATTAATGAATTCTTGTAAAATGTCCATTTACACTGGATAATAATTTTGTATTTAAATAATAATTATAGTAGAAATTTATAGGCGGACACCCCCGCCCCCCCCCTTGAAAAAATCCTAGTTGTTAAATTAAAATACCTACTAAATATATTATTATACTGACTTCGCTTGTATAAAATAATTGTATTAAAAATACTAATGAATGCGTTGAAGTTGAAGTTTTCTACAAATAAAATTATTCCACCTCGCTCAATGTACTTTAAATCTCTATTTTCACGTAGTTCTAATCTAAAAAAAAAAAAAAAAAAAAAATACATACTTAAAATGTAATCCTGTATAATATTTCATTTAGCGCCATCGTTAGCAAAACCTGATGAACTTTTTTTTTTTGGCAGTTATAAATCTAGAATGGAATATAATTTACATCGCCTCCTTTAGCACCTCCTTCGGTAAAACACCCCCCCCTCAATATTAAAAACGCCCACAAGCCCACACTGATGTAACGAGACAAATTAAATATTACCCACATATTTAATAATTCGTATGAAAAATATTCACATTGAAACAGTCAAACTGCCGACTTTTATAATGTCCCTCAATCGAGCTTGTAACCTCTTTGGGTGGTTCTAACGCCCCTCCCAAGCGGGCGATATCGCCCACTTTGGGAAACACTGGTATACAGTCTATACATATTATTGTTATTATTATTATTGTATTTTTGGGACGTTCTTACGGAACGGTAGGTTTAGCACACTCCGTTTAGTACTCTGAAGTATACGTTTAATGTGTCTTTAATGTGAAAATTCTCTTTGAACACACAAAGGCATGGACGTAGCACTGTTGTGTGGAAATTCCACTGTATTTTGCAGTTGTTCAATCCGATGGATACTTAACTATTGTTTTCTCGAATATGCATTTAACTATACATATATGAAAACGTAGGAGTAATATTATAATGATAAGACACGTGTAATTTTTTTTTTTTTTTTTGTTTTGCCATAATCAATTTCTTTGTTCCATTTGAATAGAGACATAATAGTTCTTGCAAATATAATATTTAAATCTTATGCCGAGTTGAATAATAATCGAATTTTGCACAGTAGACTGTACATTGTGATAAAGTGTATTTACCAGGGTTGCAAAAATAAAAAACAAAAACTCAGAGTTTTGTTTGTTTAAAACTATAATATTTTTTTTTATTTCAATTGTTACTATTAAGCATTGTTTAAAATAGATATTTTCCTAAGCATTTTGCTTCTCTACACAGATTTTTCTGTAACACTAACAGACCTACATAGTGAATTGTTATTTACATGTAATTTTAATACGCATAAATAATATTGTTAATTAAATTATAAATAAGAAAATGCTGGACACACTTTGTACCATTGTTATTGTTCGCTCCTCGGGTGAGACACTTGGTCGGTGTGTTAAAATGTTAAAGAAACGATAAATTATTTTATTAATAAAACGAGATTCTGAGTAGTGTGTGTGGAGCTCCAGGTTAAATTAGACAATTTTACTTAAAATTAACTAAATAAAGTTTATTATATTTACAAAAAAATTCTTTTTTTTTTTTTTATTGAGCTAGTTTTATATCCCACTATTAACCGAGAACGGGGAAAAGATTTTCAAAGTTTTCTTTCACAAATATACGTTTATATTTATTTATTATATTTTTAGAGTCTGAACGAAGTGAAGAAGCTAGTGTTTTTACAATGATCTTTATTTATTTTTTTTTATTTTTTTCTGTGTACAACTTTTCGTATGGAAATACTTGTCCAAAAGTTTCGATCAGTAACTTTTTGAAACCGGATTTGCCTCTAGATGGTACTTTAGAAAAGTCATTTTTTGAATTTCTCAATTCTTAATTTTTTTTTTTTTTTTTTTGGAAAAAACTATCCAAAATTTGACAAAAACGACTCGGAAACCATCTGCATTTTTTGATCCGAATTACGTATATAAAAATTTAAACATAGATAGAAAATAATATGAGAAAGATTTTGGAGCGAGAAAATGTTGGACATTTTTCTATCATTTTTTTTTTTTTTTTATATTATTAACTTCCCTCGTTCAGAATGGTTTTATTGAAGAAATGATTTACCGTTTCTTTCAAAAATTCAATTCACCCGTCAAGAGAATCCCACCCGACGAGCGAAGCACACACTTTTTTTTATCGTTAATCTTGACTTTGCATTCAGAATATGCCCTGAAAAACGGGTGAAATGAATTGGGAATTTTATAGTTTTCATAAGCTGCAGTTAGACCGCGCCTTGACAATCACTCAAATCTGCAGCTCACAGCAGACACACGGCGGACGGGGGAAATTTCTCACGGGGGGGGGGTGGGTAGGATTTATCCCCTGCTATGACACTGCGATGATACGCGTTCTACGTACGTAATTATTTTCTCCGAAAAGGACTGTTATATCATTATACGACGCGGTAACATTCGAACGACGACGTTTAAATCCGGCAGTGACAATGTGTGTGTAGTTATTAGCTCGTCTATATAGATGTAGAACGAATTCTCGGAACGCGTGCAATACAAAATGTATGGGACGAGGGTTTGAAATATTTCAAAATTGAAAATTTCGCTCTTCGTCAAAAATTTCAATTAAATTATGGAATTATTTTTTTTTTTTTTTTCCCCCGGTATAATGCGGATCACGTAATTGAATTGTTTATTTCAGTAATCCTCCAAACGCAAAAAATAAAATTTTGCAAGTGCAAATTCAAAAATATTTTTTCCCACTTCCTTAATAAGTGATTTAGCTAAAATTACACTAATGTCTGAAAGAGCAAGTAGTCAGTCAAGTATTTTTTTAGTAATTTTTGGAAGTTTTAAAAAATTGCTTTAAATCCATGACACAGTTTTTATGGATTATTTCAAAATGTGAAAAGTGTATTTAGGAGGTTTCTGAAATCAACGATTCAATTATTTGATATCGAGAAGTGAAACTTATTATGACACTAAAATTGTGAATTTCCCGATGAAAGATTTACAATTTGACTATGATGTCAATAATTATTGTCTTTTACCTAATACATACTAAAAAAATGTTTGTTATTAAAAACAGTTATTAATACAGCTCATGTGCAATCGATCCGAAGACGCGAATAATTTAATTTTATTGATCTTTACATAAAATGATATGTAGCAAATAAATAACTATTAACAAAATATTTGTTAGTTAATTTAATTATAGATCGATGTCATTGTATTATTGTGAGAAGTATTCCTCAGATCATCTTGGAGGAAAAAAATTAAATATTGACTAAAGAGAAATTTCACCGTAATGTGAATTAAAAAAAAAAAAAAAAAAAAAAGCTTTTTACAAATTCAAATTATTTTGTTCGAAATTAACTGATACAAATTTATATGATTTGGGCTTCAGCTGTCATGACGTTATCACACGTATTTAAAAGTTTTAAAATAAGTGCAGAAATTGTTAAATATTAAAAACTACAAAACTACAATTATTATCAAAAAACAAAAAACATTAATAAGTAATAAATTATAAAAATTTGTATTTTCAATTTTCATACTTCATAGACATAACTCTTCTAATTTCATTTCTATGCATGTTCATTGTTCCTTCGCTCTGATCATACGTATAAATAGAACTCTTCGTGAAATATTTCAAGAAAAATAAATTTCAAGAAATTTTTTGGAAAGCCCGAATCTCGACGGGTGAGGAGGTCACGGAGCGGACCTGAGCTGCGCTTAGTGCTGACATTCGGTCGTAATAATTCGTCGAATCCAGGTCGATTCTTTACACTGCGACAATGACAATAATAATATTATTAGCACCCGGATGTCGATGACTTTTGCATTTTTCTCTCTTGTTTTTTTTTTTTCTTAATTTCTTAGACGATGCTTTCCCAGTATAAAATATTAAGTACGTTTCAATATGACGTGTTCAACTGATTGAATTCGGTCATTTCTGTTCGACAGTCTCTTTTGGCGTTTGGCGACTTCTAAAAATTTTACGACATTTTAAAGACATGTCATTTTTTTTACTACTTTCCACTCGTGGGAAAAACATTTATTCGTTTTTATTCAATACTTATATTGCTAAAATAATTACTATAAAGTATAATTAAACCTGTAATAATTATTAGTCTATAGTAATTTTATATCAGGACTGCAGATTAGGTAACATAGGGTGACCATACGTCCTGCTTTATACAGGATTGTCCTTTATTTCGGCTCTGTGTCCTGTTGTCCTGACAAACTTCTCTCAGGACGATTTTTGTCCTGTAATTTCAAGTCTGTCCCGTATTAAATCCGTTTTTTGACTTACTGATGATTTAAAAATTTTTTAATTTTTGAAATTAAATTATTGAATAAAATAATGTAAGAATCTAGAAATCTTTTGGATACCATTAGATCAATTATAATCGTAAAATGAATTAACAAGTTTTTTTTAGAAAGTAAAGTATACAATATGCATGAATAAAGGATTTGAAGAA
>JAIPRM010001419.1:0-38284 GCA_025469315.1 Stegophylla sp. TES_Ste_2020
TTCTTTTTTTGTTTAAATGGGTCTTTCCTATGAAAATTTGGCCGTTCCTGGACTAGGAGGTTGTACCTGTTAGTGGTAGTGTCGCAAAACCCGACGTAGTTCCAAGCAATCCCAGGTTTATATTTTACCCCATCCAAAGATTATCCAACACAGTATACAACGAACATGTTGAACAACAGACTACATTTATATTTAGTGTGTGGTATAGTTACTGCATTTCACAAAATTGACTGGCAATCGCGTACAAGTATCTCCATGCACCGATTTTGGTCCTTGCGTAATACGTATCACAAGTTTCATTAAAAAAAAACGTACATCACCAGCGTCAGCGATCTGTTGTAACCAGGGGTGGACTGTCTAAGTTGGGTGAGTTGGTGATCCTTGAATTGGCCGGTAAAATTTTGGGCTGATTTTTGAATAAAATTAAATAAGCGTTAACATTATATATTTAGACAAATAAATATTACTTTTAGTGTAAAATTACCGAATAGTTGATCTTTTTATAACAATAATATTATAATGAATGATAAGTGTAGTATAATATTGAGCTAATATTCAGTGTGATCAGAGGTTAGATTAGGATCCAAGAAAAATGGTACGTTAAAAACGTTTTTTCAATTTCCGTTTCCCCGGGGCCGTTTTTTATTTTCAGTCCACCACTGGTTGTAACAACTATTGCATTGTACGCGGCAGTCTCTTGCAAAAACCGAAAGTTTAAGTGTAAAACTAAAAAAACCAAACGTGAAAATCGCATTTGACACGACGGCGTAGTGTGTATACATGTATTATATTGTTTAATATTTTTGTCGTGTCTTAGACACGCGAACGATGGCCGCCGCCGCCGCCGCCGCCACCGGTAGGGCTATCAATCACAGAGAAAACCCCTCGGGATTCTTTCAACCTTCCCCTGGCCGACCGTCTCCGTTACCCATTAATTACCATTTTCCTAGCACTGCGACGACGCGAGGGTTACGACGGCACGGGACGGGAAGGACGATGGACGGAGGGAGGCTGTGGCGCGGCGAAAAAGGAATTAATAATTACCGGCACGGATAAGGTTCTAAACTCGATAATAAAAAGGATAAAGGCGAACCCGAAAACACCGGAGAGCTGTAATTTTAATGCGAATTTGCACGAGAGACGTGCGCAGACGGGAGCGCGCTCGCGTTAAAAGAGGCCGCAAACGAGCGTCTACCGGGACTACTTGATGAGTGGGAGTTAGTTCTACGGAAGACACGTATAAAACCGACGATGATGATGACGAGTGTGCCTGTGTGTGTGTGTGTGTGTGTGTGTGTGTTTATGTTGAGGTCTATACTACAAAATCCAAAATCAAGTGTGTGTGTGTGTGAGCGTGTGAGTTTGTGTACGATAAGGGCGTGCGGTAGTCCCGCATTTTAATTTCGTCCCATTTATACGTGGCCAAAGCCCGAGGCTCGCTCCGCCGCCACCGGAATAGAGGCGGCGACCGGTCGTCGCTAATTAAAACGCTTCACCGCCGCCGCTGCCTTTTCCGCGTACATCGCGCCGCCGCCGCCGCCGCCGCCACGGTGTGGCGGCCATTACCTCTGTTTAATGTCGACCCAACGACCGCCGTCGTCGCGTCCCCGTATAATAATAATAATATAATGAAACGCACAACTGACGTACGGGCCGTCTACCGGGAATTGCCGTAAAATAAACGATTATATGTCGCGCGACCAGGTCAATACTTACTACTCGTATCACGTGGACGTCGGCATCACGGTTTACCGTACGCGCATTTACACCTGCATTAAAACAACGAATGGCGAATGATAGGACTTAACGCGCGAGAGAGTGTATTGGACGCGATTAATGACCGGTGATAATGCCCCGCCGAAATTACTCCGTTTTCATACGTCCGAAGAAAAACAATGATAATTACCACCGGATGATCGTATACTATTTACGTTCTACACTGATGAGATCAATCGAATAAAGGCATAAATATGAACAACCGACATCTCTCCGGTTCTCTTCGGCTTCACCACTTCGGATAGACCATTTATTTATTTCTCGACGTATTGAGGAAAATTTGGTTTGGTCGTAAATATTACTCTAACGTACATATGACTTTGAATAACTATTGCAAAGGCAGCAATGGCGACATTTCATATAGCGCAATATTATTTGTACATTATAATAGACGGATTTTCATTATGTTTTCTTTTGTTTCCTTCGTTCAGTTTTTGAAATGTCTTGAATCTGATTCACACTGATTTCGTAGATTTATTTAACATTTCTCTTATAATCCGTTTCAATATCTCACTCTTCGGACGGCAATATCCAATAGTTAATACAAATCAGGAAGATGAAAACTTGGGTGTGTAACATTCCCTCTTTTTATACAACGAGGGAGATTATTCGGAGTTTTAAAATTTGGATGTCGATATTAATAATAAATAAATTATGGTTTCAATTTCAATAACTGTGACTAGTATATTATGTATATTATACGTTAATGCACGAGTTAGAGTTTATGTATGGAACATAAACGCTGATCTCAGAGACCAACGCAAAAAAAAATCATTGGGGGGAGGGGGGAGGGATCCCAAAAACACCCTAACAATATTTTTGCTATATAATATTTAACTGGTCGTTCCCAGACCATGTTATTGATGCTTGGTCACGAGCTTAGAGAATTATCATCCTCTTAGAGAGTTATCATATGGGATAATATATACTTTTCCCGTATGGTGTACCGATTAACCACGTCTTTGAATCCATAGTGTAAAGACGCCCATCCGAGTGCGACGTGTGATTGACGGCTTTTCGTCCATCGTCCGGACGATCGATTTAAACCCCTTTTCTTTTTTAAATTACACAAATTTCGCGTAGACACGAAGACGAAAAGTCACGTATAAATAACGACGATATATTATTATGGCGGGAGTTTCGGCGGGGCTCGCACGGACGCACATACAACATTATAATAATACGAATATAGTATTATTATATATTTTTTTTTCTCGTCCCCGTTTGTTTTCGCCAAAGATCGTTATCGTTCGTCGGCCGTTTTCTAACCTAACCGGGGTGCAGCTACGCAGCAATACGTCTATCCGTTTCGAGATCCCGCTCGCTCGCACATCCATCACGCCGTTCCAATTTCCGGAACCATAAAATATATATATATATACATTATTATTATTATTATTATACACGTGCAACGATCTCGCACACGCTCTTTGTCGTCGTCGTCGTCATCCCGTCTATCGGTCGTCTCGATCGCGACGAATGGCGTTGTCGCTCGCCGAGTAAAAAAAAAAAAATGGGCCCCTGTCACGCGGGTATTTTCGCCGTCGAAATTACGCCTGCACTCGAAACGTCGACGCTGAAACGACTTTTCCACCGTCGTTTTTGTACCTTCGCTCTGCCACCGCTGTCGTCGCACGCTCGTATCGTACGAGTTCTTCGGCGCTAAGGACGTGCTGCGGCGGACGCGCGCGTACATCAATAAAACGTACCCCTTTCTACCGACGACGTCCGTGTCTTATCGATTCGATATTTCGCATAGTAATTTTTTCTCTATTTTTTCTCTTTTTCGACACATCCATTTCGGTCGCCGCACGTAATAGTTTAAAATAGTACAATGAAAGTACCGTTATTGCAGTCGGAAACGCGTCGTTTTGTCAATCGCGTTTGATTTTTTGAAGTGTAATTTCTTATGCGAGGACGGTACGCGTAAAATTTTCGTAACTTTCGACTACAACGACACGAAATATTGTTTATTTGGTTGCTATAGATAATGTTTGCGAAAACTTTGATAGCGACTAATCACACTATTACGACGATAACTATGTCAACACAATGATTTAAAAGCAAAATTCATAAAAATGTCAATGAATGGATATTTCCTATTTTGGTTTTCATTAGCCAATAGTCAATAATACTTGATTAATATAAACTTTCATGTTTTATATTCATTATATTGTATTCATTCAATTCTAATCATTTTATTCTCTCCCTTTTCAATTATCAGTGTGTATTACACAATACGATTTTATTTTATTTCTCAGTCGACCCATCATTCCATCAGCCCCTCCTTAATTCACAAAATTATTTATTTTTCCCTACTATTCGTCATCCAAGGACATCGAATAAAATAATAATAATACAAAAGTTGTAATAATCTCTGTTTACGTTTTAAAATGTTCAAATTGCAAAAATATTTTTCCACCAAATTTACAATATTTTGTTATTTTTGGTTTCATCATAATGTACCTTCCCTTCAAAGCCACAATGCATCTCTTTGATATCGTCGATAAGCCACTGATTTTGAATGTAATATAAAAAATATTCGGAAAGTTATAATTACTATTTTATAATTATTTTTTTTAAATTTATTAAAAACTAAAATGAAATTGTCATCTACCTCCGGACTTTATTTTTGACGTTCTCTGCTCAATAGTAATCATTATTATACTAAACACCTAGCATTTTCCACGAGTTAGATTTTTAAGTGACGATTCTTCGTACGAAACCACTGTCGTATAAACGAGTACACTAAAAATAGTATTTGTCATGGGTAATAATATTCAATTTAGATGTAACGAGTGCCATTAGAATAATGTTAATTTTTCGTTTGATGTACAAAACTTTAGAGCAAAGTCACAAGTACATTTCCCGGTGTAATTATTATTACTATTATTATCATTATACGATTCTTGGCTTTGAAATCGATACGTACGTAATTCTATACCACAGTAGCTGGTAACAAGTGTCTAGATAATAATATATGATCGCATGGATGTTATACACAGTATGTATAGTAGTAAAATAACGTTCCGTGCGCTTTATTGCTCTACCGAATAATCCCAATCGTCTGCGTAGAAAACCGCAAGGTTTGAGTTCCGAGCGAAATAACTAAGTGTGAGCAAATATGCGATTATAATACATATTATTCATTATCAGATATTCATTCATATTTATGTATTGTTTTTAAATCATTATTTTGATAAGGTTACTGTCATTTTTCCAGTTATCATAATTTAATCGATTCATGTCAAACTTTTCGCAAACACTATTTAGATCAACCATATAAATAGTATTTAATATACACAATATTTATTATACATAAAGTCCCCGATTATCCACTCTTAAAGATATTTTCTTTGAATTTAAATGATACCACCTCAAGAGTATACTCTTTGAATTAAAAACAGAATTTTCAAAATCGGTCGACAATAATTGATAAAGTACATAGAAAAAATACAAAAAGTTGAACACAGAATCTTCTTTTCTTCAATCGGTTAAAAATGAGGTTACTTTGAATCCCGTTTAATTACAAACCGTTTCTTTTTCTTTTTCACCGATGTGAAATACAATTAATATAAATAAATATACAACTCCACTCACTAGAAAAGCCTTTAAAAATAATTTTTAAATGTACTTAGTGCTACTCAAAATGATCCTGAACACTTGTGAAAAAAACTATAGCATTTACAATACACATAATATTATAATATATTACGTATATTAGGAGAAAACGCAGGAAGTTTCTCGGAGATAATACGTTATTTCCCAGGAATTTGACTTTGAAATCCACTTGTTGCATATCAACCTTTAGTAATCCAGATAAAAGGTTTATTTCCTTTGCGCTACCTTCGAGTAAGTGCTATAGTTGTATCTGGGTAAGTATGGAGAAACTGAATTTTGCACAACGTTTATGTTAGTAATCGCTATAATGTCGTTCTTAGTAGAAATGCATACTCCCCTTATAAACGGTTTAAAACCTATACAAATAACTGTTTTTAAATCAAGAAAATTATAATTTATATATTACGTAATCGAACGCTATAATCGATGCATTATCAGCAAATTTACTTACTATCCTATGTACTGGCGACCTAAGAAATCATTTTTCAAAATTCAAAATTAAACCCCTTAATGAGTGAAAAAAGGGGGTTCAAGTCATTGTTAGATAATATATCATATTTGTATACATTAAAAATTGTTTATTTGTTTGCTATGTATAATGTTTGTGAAACGTTTGATAGTGACCAATTAAATTATTATGGCGTGCATAATGACGGTAACCGTGGCAACAAAATGAACTAAAGAAATAACATATAAAAAATAAATGACTTTAATGTATTATAAATGTATACATGGTCTCAGTAAATACTAAACGGATCGTATTCCGATTTTCACCAATAATATGGTGGTCAACAAGTACGAAATCGCCAAAGCTGCTCGTTTGAAACCGGGAAGCAAGACTTCTTTATTATGGCTAAACAACGTTTGTAGGATCAACTAATAGTTTATATGTTTACAATAAAAAATAGGCAAATATAAAAACACAAATTAATAGGTCTCGTAACTACCATCAGCGGTTGGTGCAAACGGACAAAAGAAGTTTCCATCGTCGTTAGAGGCCCGCTATTTTATTTACAATAATTTTTCCTCTGTTCCCCTCTGAGGTATCCTCTTATTGCTGTTGATAGTTCTAGACGTAAAATTATGTAATAATTAATATTTGAGTGTGTGCGTATGAATTAAAAAATATTTTGGACATTTTCGTTACAATATATTTTAATAATACAGAAAAAGAAAAAAAGAGGGAACCGCCAAACGACCCCTATTTGCCCCTGGGCAAGAGGAATATCACGCATCGTGTTTTGTTTTTTCCTTCGTTTTGTTTTTCACCGATTTCTCGCATTGTTCTGGTGGTGGTGGATGGCAGAACCGGCATTGTTTGCAACACGCTCCGGTATAGCCGACAACAACAATTATTATTATTATTATTATTATTATTATTATTGTTATTATACGCCGAACGTAATATGTAATAAAATATTGCATTGTGCGCAGATAATTTGACGCACACACACCACGCACAAAGTATACACCGACGGTATTATAACAATACACTATGGATACTGAGAGCGTATACGTATAATACATATTACATATATATATATTTACATATATATTTACGTGTACCTATATATGAATAATGCGCACGCGACTAGAAGGGTTAGACTCGCGACGGAATCAATTTAAGCCCTTCGAGAGCAAACGGTAAATTCACAAAATTCATCGTGAACGATACGGTAATATACGAACAAGTTGCGAATCCGCGAGAAACAAACCCCCTGCTGTGGTTTTATAGTAATACGGCGCCTTTCTTATTATTGTTATAATAATAATAATAATAATAATAATAATAATAATCGTTTTACCGCGAAAGCGCGCGCGTCGTGTGTACACTTTTGTGATATTATGAGCACTACTCGATAAGGTTATATTATTAATACGACGTTGTTGTTCGTACACAATAATATTATGAAACCGCCACCTGCAACGAGAAAAGCGGTAGTTTCGGAAAATGAAAAATCTCAGATCGATGTAAAACGGTAGTAGTAGGGTGTTGGAACTCAAAAAAACGTCTTATGCATACACGGAACGGTCGGTATCGGAATCACGTGTGCGTGACGTTCCACGGTCGTTTTCGCGCCAAGTAATGAAATCGGTTTTTGAAGAAATTTTAGGATACGAAATCTTTATATTGATCTATATTTCTCATATCGTTGAACCATTTTAGCTAAATAAAAAATTAAAAATATTTAAACATAAATATACGTGAGGTGCGAATTAAAATCCCTATTGACCAAATTAATAAAATTAAAATTTTTTAATATATAAAATAAAATTAATCCAATAACCCAAAGTGGGCTAAAACCTTTAAAATCATTAACATTCAACGCTCCAAACAATGGCAGACCTCGAAACTGAAAACTATTTTTCTGATTTCGATTTTTAATTTATCTATTTTCTATTCAGGTTTCGATATCGAAATCAGTTTTCATATTTTTACCAAATTGTTATAATTATAGATTTAAAAATAAATTTTATAATTTTAGAGGTGTTCTTATGTTTTAGGTTATTTTGTTTAAGGGAATTTTCATAGGATTTTAATTAATTAATATTTTGACCCTAATTAATAGCAATCTTAATAACTGTTAATGTTTATTTTCAATTTTTTTGGAATAATATCTACCGAAAAATATTACAAATTACAATACCTACCGTAATACAATGTTTTAGATAAAAGGAGTGAAACGTGTAATTAATTTCAGGTTAGTAATAAAATAAATAACGTAAATAAATTAAAATATTATATATATATTCTCGTATATTATACCCCTCCCCCCCCCAAAAAAAAAAAAAAAAAAAACAATCGGAAATGATGTGATAGTTAAAAGTTTATGTGGATTCGATACAACATCCCATATAAATCCCACGTGCATACATATTCGTCCATTCGCGCACGTACACACACGTACACACACACACACACACACACACACATACGAGTAGTACACGTTATACACGTTCGATGCGATTTCGGACGGTCCAAGTTTTGCGATAAATTACATTTCACGGGACGCTGGTTTCGGAATCCAAACCGAACGCGCGGCTCGACGGTGGCCGCCGGTTAACGGTGTTAGAATATTTCAAAACCATCGACCGGTCATCGCGGAGCGTTGGCGGCGGCGGTGGACCCAATCCTAATTACGATGTGATTTATGACGGGTATCTGTGGTGTGCACGCGAGGACACGCGTCCGTCGCGAGGAGGCCGTAGTACAAACGCGCCCGCCCGCGCACGCCACCAGCTCGCGTACAGCTCTATTTCCTGCGAGTTCCTTCCCCCCTACCCCCCGCCCACCAAACCCTCACCGCGGTCACCTCATCGCCGCCGAATCCTGCACAGACCCGGCGGCAGGCAAGCGGCGGTATGGAGAAGCTAAGCCGCGCGGTGGGAAAAACGGTCGTGGCCGCGATGGGAGGAGGGTAGGGGTGCACGATGACAATGTACGGCGGCGGCAGAGGACTCGCGCGCGGCAGCCGCAGGAAACAATGACAGTGTCGGGGCCGGAATGAAAAATGACAGTTGACCGTAGTTCTTCTGTCGTCAATCAAAATGTCACTGGAGCCTCACGCGCTATACAGCCCCGCCAACATCCTCCGCCGCCGACGATCATCCCCGGTGACCAACCCCTCCCTCGTTCAATCACCCCGCCTACGTCGACCCGGCGGCGGTGGCTGTTGTGGCGGCGACCGGAGCTTGCACACACGTACACAAATACACACACACACACATACAAACCGTACATACCGCCTCCGCCTCTGTGGTCCCGCGCCCCGCCGTGCCCGCGCTTTAGTAGCCGCCGCCGCCGCCGTTGTCCTTTAATTAGACTCTGCGTGTCCGTCGCGCAAGGCACACGTGACCGGACGGACGGGGGAGGTTTTGAAACGGGATTACGTAGCCCACCGCCGCGCCCTCGTCCCCGCGGGTGCGCGGCGAAAACCTTTTTGGACAGTTCATAACCACGACCGCCGCCGCGGCTGTTGTCGAGCGGTGGGGTCAGCGGGGTAGGTACAATGTATGTGTATGTGGTGCAAGTGACTTTTTATTGTTATCATTATTTTCATTAGTCCGAGGAATAAAAAGAAATATAACGACGAAATCTGACCGAGGGTGCTTAAATACAAAAAATAAAAAATAAATTGTACTTACGCGACGCGCTCATGTCATTCGTAGTTTCGTATAATCCCTAAGTCGCGAATTAAATTGCCCTCACTCGTTTCATAGGTAACGATAACTTATAATTTTGGATTTTATTGCTGTTATCATTCTTAATATCATTATTATTATTATAATTACGCTCGATGTAGAAGGGACTAGTTGTCTCGAGATGAAACAACTACTTATATTATTATAATGACAAAATGTATCAAATATACTCGTCTATGGATATGTCTAATAATATAATATATAATATTTGTTCGCGGAAAATGTAATTATTACATAGATTTTTGTAAAAAACGTACACCAATACAAATATCAATATATTTATATTACATTCTGAACGTAGTGAAGAAGCTTATGTTTTTACAATGATGTTTATTTTTTTATTTATTTTTTTTATTCTCTGTAAACACTTTTTCGTATAGAACCACTGGTCCAAAAGTTTCGATCAGTAACTTTATAGATCCAAAATCGGATCTAGTTGGTACTTTAAAGAGGTCATTTTTCAAATTTCTCAATATTTTTTTTAATAATGCGAAAAAACTGAAAAATTTTTTTCAAAAAACGGCAAAATATGCAATTACCGCAATTTCCGTAAAATTGAAAATTTATTTTGACCATAATTTCTAGAATAATGCAGATAGAAACTTGAAACTTTCACCAATAACTAAAAATGGTCATCAAAATATGTCATACAAATTTCAAAAAGATTTGATCAATTTTGAGTTAAGTACGGTATTTTGAAAATTTCGGAAATATCTCATTTTTTGTTAGTTTTTATGCAATAAAATTTTTGATTTTTGATATTAAGACTTGCATATTTAATATGATCTCACTGATATATTTCTACTTGATCTGAAAAAATCTCAAAAATCGTTAGTCAATTTTTTTTTTATAACCGTTTGAATTTAGAATTTCGACTGAATTCATTAGTTATACCTAAAATCACGCACTTTAACGTACATATAAGAAAATTGGCCAAACCGATTGTTTTAAAATTTGGTGTCTAGATAGAAAATTTCATTGCGAATATTTTAGCGCAATAAAATTTCTTACGGACAAAGAATTAAACATTTTACAAGGGTAAGACTGAAAAAAACTCGAAAGTACGGTAGGTATTTGTTATACGCTTATCTTATCGTACGTATTTTTCGACGCTAAATTTAATACGATACAAGTCGGTAATTACGGTGTGGCCTTTGGACTACCACCCAAATACATTTCTAAGAACCACAATGTCTTTTCAGTTGTCACATATTACACGGACCGCCATGTATATGGCACTATTATATGTATATGTATACATGTATAATGTATATGTTTATGTTTACATTATTAAATAACAGTATCTAACCTACTATTTTATATTTATATTATTTACTTCCTTCTTTATATTATTAACTTTCCTCGTTCAGAATTGTTTTATTGAAGAAATGATTTATCGTTTCTTTAAAATTCAATACACCCGTCAAAGAATCCCACCCGTCGTGCGAAGAACACCCATCGTGCGAAGTATGTCCCGCTTTTTTTTTATATAATCCGTATACGCAAGGGAATGGACAGCGGATTTAAAAATTTAAAATGATACCTTTTAGTAAAGCTTTTTTTCTATTCACAGACAGACTTTCACACAGGTACACACTACTTGGACTCCCCATAAAATACAAAATTAATATTTATTTTTGTTTTTATTTTAGTTCTGTCTGAATTGATAGCGACGCGTGATACGGTATGAAAAAATACTCACTAATCATGATATAACGTATAACTGCGGTGGCATCCAGTCCATTGATGATTCGGTTAAAACTCATTAATTCCATTTTTGTCGTTAATTATATCGAATTGTCTAACAAAACTAAAGCTGAACGAGTTCGAATCCAAATTCAAAGGGAAATGCGGATTACTGATATTATATTATATTAAAAAGGGAACCGAAATAAAATAAAATGTGGTTTTAATATTTTTTTGTCCACGCAATCATTTTTATAAAATATCATAATCACGATACACATGGTGAAAACGCAGTACGGAAGAACAACCAATACGTCATGGTCAACAATTTAAAAAGCACTAAAATCAACAACGATGCTAATTCGTTTTTATTCGTCAGTACTGTGAAAACACGCCGTTGTGTGTGTTAATGAAATGCGCTTTGATGTTTTTTTTTTTTTTTTGGGGGGGGGAGGTAAAACAAAAAACGAAAATTAACTATTCTCCACTCATTGACCAATAATTATGAGATTATAATAATATATATAATTTGGATGAGAAAGTGGTCGTTATACACACGAATTTCGGGCATAATTGATATTCAGGTATAATAAAATCACACGCCCGCACGTGTGTGTAAACCGCTAATATCATGAAAAACAAACAAACTAAGATAATAGATCACGAGAAGCATAGGCGTAACACTAGACCTTTAAATTTAGAGGGCTTAAGTCTCGTCTATAAAATATAAAATATGAAGACCTTTATTTTTGTGGCTTTTTTGAAGGTCTTTTAGATCCCTTTCCAAATAAAAAAAGCTAAAATATTTCGCTCTACGGGTGGAATACTTTTAGTAAATTTTAAAGAAACGTTATATAATTTCTTTATAAAATGATTCTGGTCGAAGTTCCAGTTAATAATTACTATAATAATTACCGGTATTGTATTCAGTATGTTTAACATTACATTGTTATTCGTTAACAGAATAATCAATAACTGTCATAAACAATAATTAATTTAAAAAATAAAAACTTATAAAAACGAGAAATTTCAAATATTCTTAAAGTTTTATGCTTAGCTTGAAATTGATGAATGTTTTTGAAATCTACACAAAATATAAATGCGTGATTATAGTTTTAATAAGTAGAAAAAGATTCAAGTTCCATTATTTATTATTAGCTTATAATAATTATTATATGCTATATATATATAGCTTATTATTAATAGCCCCATTATTTTTGAAGTTATGTTAAGAAACTAAAATTAATTTTATGAAAGCAGACATTTTGGCACATTTTAACTTTTTTTTTATCAATTTTTCGGTATTTTTTCCTTACCCTTAGTGAAAGTATTTAGAATTTTGAAAAATTTCCTTTTAAAAGTTATTTGATTGTAACTTTTGATCTAAAAAGTTACTGTATGACACTTTTGGATAAGTATTTCTACAAAAAAATTGTTACCAGAAGGAGAAAATATAAAAATATATACCATTGTAAAACAATTAGTTTTTCGCTCTACAATTAAAACCATAATATTTTATTTCAATAAGTATATAACCTAGTTTGTATAACCATTTTTTGTTAAACTCGTAGGCACAATAGATGGTCAGTATTAATAATTTTGACTCTATATTTTTCCATATACCGTATGGTATGTACCGCATTATAATGTAAGTTTCATGAAACCTATTACCAATTTATACGGGTTTCTTGTTTATAGTAGTCTGATTAAGATTTGTGACCCTTTAAATTTCTGCTGGGTACAACACGATAATATTGCCTCCCCTAAATGCGGACCTGAGAGGAGGAGGCATGTGGGGTGGTATAGAACCGATCGAACAGAAGAAACTCTGCAACCACCCCCAATACGTATAATAATAATAATAATAATAATAATAATAATAATATACAATTCTGGCAAAACTGCACACGCACACACGCGCGTCGAACACGATACATATACATATATCACGTACACGTACTCTTGTTTAAAATACACACACACACACACATATATATATACTCATGCATATATGTATATGTATACATTATATGTACTCGATTTCGGTAGTCTTGGAAGTTGTCCAAAAATCGATAGAGGCGTCAGTGGTGGTAGTGGCTCGGTAGAGCGATGAAAGCGTAGCGGTGACCGCGTGCACGAGTTATACGGTTGTAGCCTTTGCGTTGCGGCTGCAGGGTCGGTGAAAGTGGGAGACGGAGCGGGACCTCGATATTGCTAACCCCTTCGCGGGAAAGTTTTCACGCGATTGTTTCTGGGCACACCGACTCACACGAACGACGACGACGACGATGCCACGCCACACATTTGCACGAGACCTCCTCCGTGGGTCGTGTCTGTCCGGGGTTTGTGTTCGCGCGCTTGTGTGTGTGTGTGTGTGTGTGTGTACAGTCTTCGAGCGTATTATTATACTGGTAGTGCGCTGCGGTGGAGGGGAGGTGGTATAGGGGAAGATGATAGTCATTTGGAACGGAGCCGCCGCCACCGCCGCCGTGACGTAAAACGATTAAACTCAATACAAACGCGTATCCGGTTTTCCGCGGCGCTCGCTAACAACAAAAGCCGTCTGTTGATGGAAATCTTCCTCGCCACCGCCTTTTTCCCCGCCAAAACAAAACCCTCCGACCCTACGCTACCTTTTACCTACACACACACACACACAACATGTATGTATATATTATAATAATAATTCCCGTATACACTACATTGCTGTTCACGTGTGTGTGTATGTGTGTGTGTGTGTGTGTGTCATTGATAAATAAACCGGAATGCACACACATATGCGTTCGCCAGCGAGTGATTAATTAATTTTACTAATGCGCGCCACCGCTTCGGTCCGCAGCCAATACGCGGTCGAGCGCGTCGTCGTCATCTCGTATACATCCGTCGACACGGCAAATTAATTTTGGCACCGATTCATGACGAAGACCGCGCGAATAAGTTTGCCAATCAAACAGTAGTACTTACGTCGATGATTACATATAGGTGATACGTAGGCAAATAACAATATGCGATTTGGAGAAACACGTCGAAAGGTCACGGTAAACAGTGATAAATAATAGTTTGTCGGCGGGCAGGAGGAACGCAGCGCGGGAGAGTGTGAAACGGACCGAATGGAGACGACCGACGTTACCCATAGTCAAGAGCTGTACCGTGAGGAGACCACGTCGCGCGGTACAGAGAGGGAAAAAACAATTTTTTAAAACGTCCGAAAATTCCCGAGTCCCGGAGATTGATTGTTATCGTTATTAGTGAGTTGTCGTCGCGCGCCGTGTTGTTGTTGTATGTATACCGCGCGCGCACCGTATTGTTGTGTGTTCGAGGCGGGCGCGAGACTTTTTTTCGGGCAGCGTAACCAGTGTGTGTGTGTGTGTTGTGTGGTTTTAGTGCACGGTATAAAATATTACAACATATAATATACACGACAGCTGTACACACACACACACACACACACACAACACGCGTAAAGTTACGTCGAATTGATTACCGGTGATTTATTAGCGTCGGGATTTTTTCGGAGGCAACGCACGTCATAATATTTCCGCACGACCATGTTCGCTGCGGTTTTAACACGATGTTTTATATAAATATATATATTATATTATTATTATACTACACACACACGTACACACACGGTATACTGACGCACGAAAAACTTTATCGACGGTCGCGCGAAATTTAATTTTCCCCTGCCCGCGTGTCTGGCTTTTTAGTTTTTGATGTTAGCACCAGGGTACGGGGATCTATACGATCATATTTTCGATTGAGAATTTACTACTCCTACAACGTGGTGGAGAGTACAATTCGTCACCCCACGCGTAATACCTGTTCAAGCGGTTTAAGTCGCATCCCCTAAAATGATAATAATACGTATAATCCGACCATTCATCACGAAAATCAACCGAGTTATCATACGCCCACGCCGCTGCGCGACAAACGTGACTTGCAGCGTTCGATCGACGTTCAGACGTCCGCGTCATCGCTTCGTATGCGCACACCGCCCGTATTGTCCATGGCACTGCATTTTCTCTTGTGAACGCGGTTTAAACCATAAGCATTTTAGACCGGTATACCCATCGACCACACGCTACCATATCGCACACAGTCTGTCCGGCGATCATCCTGGAAGTCTCTACCCCGATAAAACTGCAGTGTTTCACGTTATACGTGTAAACAAACAACACGCACACGAGTCAAAAAAAAAACCTCAACCAGGTTCATTCAAACATTTTTAATTTATATTTTATTTTATTTTAGACTCTGAGTAGAGTGGAGAAACTAGTGTTTTTACATTGACGTTAATTAAAATTAAAATTTTTTTTTTTAAACATTTTTTATGTGCACACAAAAATTTTATGAACAGAAATACTTGTGCAAAAGTGTCAAAAAGTAACATTAGGTAGAAAATTTAAGGTACAAAATTGTATCTAGTTGGTAGTTTTAGGAGGTAATTTTTCAAATTTCCTTATACTTTCTCCAAAAACTAGGAAAACCAGTTGAAAAATTAATTAAAAACAGCAATATATGCTGTAAAAGAGTTTTTTTACCTCCTAAAACAAGAGAACTAGAAACTTGAAATTTTCACTTTATAAACAATACTATATAATAAAGGCATAGCGTTTCTATTCAACGCAATATCATCGTTTTGAGATGTCGAAATGGTTTACCAAAGCATGAATGCTCCTCGTGTAAACGGTACAACCGTTCTTTAAAATAGCTTAAAACCACTTGAAAATTTTAGAAGGCCTTAAGAAATCACTCCTAAAAATATTTTAATTATTTTAAATGCAAATTGCGCGTTCACCAAGTTTCATTAACAATAAAATGCATATTTATCGCTGTTACTTTATTCCCGATTTGATAAAATAACGCTACCGGTCCTATCATGCACGCAAGTATTAAACCGAGATCAGATATCGACGCTTCAGGTGTTGAAAATGTTAAGTGGAACATATTATTATATATAATTAGTATCTGACGCTATTGTGTAATATCTGTCCTGAAGTTATTTATACAGACCTCGTACAAGAAAACCCACGCCACCGACACTAACACCGCCGCAGCACTATGCTTTTAAAATGACCGAAAAAATATTGCGAAAATTGATTTTCTACGTTCTGTTTTCCCGATATTATTGAAACTTCATGTACACGTATACACATTGGATTTATGGTAGGAAACGTATAACGTACAATGTGACGCAATACAAACACATACATACATACATACGTACATACATACGAACTCGTGCATGTTATACACATGCGAATTCCGACAATTGTTATCTGATTTACTGATATTCTGAGTTTTACATTTTTTACAATTATTATTTATTTTTTTTTAAGAAATATTTACTAAACCGAGAGACGTAAAAAAAAAAAAAAAAAACAATAAAACCTACATTTATCTCGTGTATAACCATGACAATTTTTTTCTTCAGACAATGCTATCGGCAAAAAATTCCACGACAATTTGTAATAACTCATATTTCTACAAATGGTGTGACAATCACAAATATTCTACTTTAACGATCGAGTCATTTATTTATTAACTATGTATATAAGTATGTATGTATATGAATTGCGATTATTCGAGCGAAATGTCACGAATCGCTATATTTTTACAATAATTGTTTCTACGAGAATTTCTATCGTATTTATTCGGTTATTCAAGGAAATCGATATCTTACAATATAAAATAACGATATTAAATTCCTCCGAGTAACCCAATTTGGACGGACTTTTACGATTAAAAAATTATTCGCTCGTAAAATACTGAGGCTATATTATAATTCCATTGCACGTGAATACAGAAATTCAGTAAATTACGCTAAAGTGAATTTGTAAACATTTAACGAAAAGGGCATGAACAAAATAAACGTTTGGAATGTTGGGATAACTCCTCCTAAGCCTGGCCGGACAAATAATAAAATGTGTGTACAATGTATTTTGCTGTCATAAGGAGCAACGTCTTAAGAAGGGACGAGAACATATTTTAAAAACAAGGGTCTTCGCATTAATTCAATCGACTAAGCTGCACGCCCTAATTTTATTTTCAAAAATGAATCATTTTTCCGTGACGTAATTTGCATTTAATAAAAATATAAAAATAATGTCAAGAAAAATAAATTAAAAATTTAAATAATATTCAATCAATTTCGGGATAATGATTTAAAAATAATTCAAAATAATATTAATTGAATAACGATATTATATATATAATATATATATATATATATATATATTCGATCGAATTATTGTTAACCCTGTCGAATCTGAACATAACAAATAAGACATTTACCTCCCTGTTTGGCCTATTCAAATATGACGTTAAACCTTCGTAGTCGTAAAATCAGGCATTAGAGTGAAGCACAAGAGCCGTTAGAAAACTTAGTTGAGGCCGCACAATGCTGCAAACCTTTAGGAGTAAGATAATGAGAGAGAGAGAGAGAGAGAGAGAGAGAGAGAGAGAGAGAGAGAGAGAGAGAGAGAGAGAAAGAGAGAGATAGAGAATCGTAACCTCTCTTTGGCTCTCTATCTCCGTCTTTATTGCCCCACTACGCCATGTCTAATCGCCGTCATATTAATTGTCGAGGCGCCATTGTTTTCTTGCCCTCGTTGTACCAGTATTCCCATCCCGTTAACCTCGAAAACCACATTTACCGCTAACCCGATATATTTTAACGTGGGCGCACGCGGACGCTAATTTCGTTCTAATCGACGACAAGCAGTAAACTTCATCCGAGACATAACCATGAGGAATTAATTATAAACGAGGATTACCGTCTGTGATAGCTCCGGTCGGACAACTATTATTGTTGTTTCTCTACAACTATGGATCGGAGTTGTCATTTCTACGTCGCGACCACGCGTGGTTTTGATGTGTCCCACTATCCACGACAAAAGAGATAAAAGAAACAATATTATTTAATGTAATGTGACGCGTCCTATGGTTTTGAAAATGAATGTATTTTTGTAATCCAAAAGTAATTATCAATTATATATATATATGTATTTATTAATTTTTTAACTACCTATGTAACTGATCAAAGTTATTTCAAAAATATTTTATAACTTACAACACAATAGTTATATAGCCAAGCGTTAAAGTTTAATAAATGAACAATTTGATCTGTAAACGACGAGAGACAACGATTCAAGCACTTTACAATATAATATATAAACACACGTGTGTGTTGTAACGCACAAAAATAGAGCAGTGACTCGATATCGGCTGAGTCAGAACATATTCGGAGTCTCAGTGATGTGGTGATGGCGGCGAGTGTACCGCATAGACGGAGGAAGGGGACAACTAGATTGCATTGGAATTCCGCTCACCAGATATTTCGCAACAATGATAGCAGCCGAACTTGGTCGGTTGGCCATCCGATGACCCGGTCGTATTCTCTTGTGGTCCGATCAATATAGTCCCTTCGAACCCCCCCACTCCCCCTCGTGGTGTACCCATATCGGCCGTCTGCTCCTCACCACACCTTCACACCCTCAACGCTGACCACCACTGACGCAATCGAACGTCTACCAGGTCCGTAGTCATTCGAAAGAGATTCGCGTCGAAAAATTTATTTTGAAAAGGTCCGGTCAACCAACACTCCTAGTACGGGTTAAGGCACATTCATATTATATATATAAATCGTGTGCTCGAGACCGAAAAAAAAAAATACGGAAATGTACCTGTGAACCCATAAATAATTATAAAACCAATTCCTTCGATGGAGATCTCATCCTACTACACTGCAGTCGTAAACTTTTATTTATTTGTCGTGTCTTTTTTTTTTTTACCTACAGACGGTTAAAAAGTAAACCCGCAGGCAAGTGGTTACCAACTTTTTTTTTATTTATTCCCTTCTTGTTAATTTTCAAAAATCTTATCCACCTCTAAATTATTTTTTTTTTAGTCGTAAAAATTAATTACATAAAATAACTACAAATTTACGTACCTATATACAATTAATATTGAATTTTTATTTTCATTGTATACATAAAATATTAATATTAAATTAATATTAATAATAAATTAAATATTAATTCAATAATATAAGTAAATTGAAAAAAAAATTTGTACACAATTAACATAAAAATTATTTTTATCATCACTGAATTCGTTCCGTGTAGTATTTCCTCCTTTGGGTAAATCTCTCCTATTTAGGAATGACTGCCATAGGCCATAGATTATTTTCGTCACTATTTCGTATTGACGTTTTCAAAAATCATAAGTCATCAGTTATTTTGTTACTCGATAAAATTTGATGACTAGAACCGCATACGTCGTTATTGGTTTTATCATTATTGTTGAGTATGCTTAATGCTTATTATACATGCGTTTGCACATTGTTTTTGAAAAAAAAAAACTAAAGCCACATGCCGGAACAAAAAATCTGAAATTATCGTACTGGATGTTATTTAATCTATCATATCATAGTTCGATACTAAATTATTATGAATCACTTAACACACTCGTTTAATTTCAAAGAAATATTAAAGAAAACAATTCTAAAAAAGGTTCAATGTATGAATATGAACAGCTCTGATGCGAATGACGTTTTAATAAGGGTTTTCCAATCTTGAAGAGAGGGGGAAAATAGTATGTATAAAAAATATCTGTACACAATTAGTTTTTTCATATTTAAAAATCATTCTGCGTATGACTGATAGGTGGTAATTTAGATATAACCAAAAAAGTCTTTAATTCAGCGTAAATTAAAAAAATATGTTGAAAGAGGCGTCAAATATTTTGAAAATCTCCAAATGGACGCTAAACAAGAAATAAAACACCCCACTACCACACGTACTACGACATTGGAAAATATATCGTTAACAAATCGACTTGTAAAACAATTAGCAGAATAAAGGGTAATGACCTTGTTGTAATATACGCGTATATCGTATACAAATCTTCAAAATGATTCCGAAGTGTAAACGACGTAAATCTCGAATCGGTGACGGCTCGTCAAAGACGAAAAGACTATTGGCGAAAAGAGAATAATAATTTTAGGGGAGCTAAAATATTCATTTGTTCGATTTAGCCCCCTTCCCATTGGTATTAGTCCAAAGCCATTTATATCGAGAAACGCTCAAGAAAAACTTTTGCGTTTATGAAAAAGTGGAAAGAAATTACTTTTGGACCCGAGTTAAACACTCGTCTTAACACACGTACACAATGCTATAAGTAAACCGCAGTCTACCTGCGCGCATTCACCAACACCACGGCAGTGTCTTAATGCATCGCGCGTCTCAAGTCCACTCGACCGGTAAGCCGTTCGCAGACTTTTTTTTATGTTTTTCGTCTCCTACCCGGCTAATGGCACACACAAGTGAGACACACTTCACGTCATCGTTTCCGCGCGCGCAAAACTTCGCCGGCACACACTTCACGACACCCCGCGACGACGCGAAACTTTGCCGTCATCGTAACGAGCTCGCTTGTTCCGCGCGCACTCGAAACTCCAAAGAAAAAGCTCCGAAACGACAACGGTGGAATTAGACTATCAAAAAAAAAATAAATAAATAAATAAATAAAAATAAAACACGAATAAATCCTATAACCGTCATCACCATTGGTGCTTTCCCCCGTTTCGAGACTCCTTCACCTTTATAACCATTGATTAATAATGCTTTATATTAGGTATAGACAGACAGGCCCTTATTTACCACATGTTTTCTAATTTCTACTATGTTTTTCTGCTAAAATGCAGTGTAGGAACAATACAACTACCAAGAAAGTTTATTTATTAAATGTTCAATATTCGTTATATTTTTTAGTCAAAATAGATATCTAGAATTTATCTAATCGTGTTCAATAAAATATAATTAGTTTTTGCTAATGTGTATTGTTAAATTTTTATCAAAAAAGCAATAAATTTATATGCAAGAAAAACATGAGATTTATTTAAAAATAATAATGTTAAACGTATGTGGGTTGATCGAAAACTTATTATTATTTTCTGTCTATAGGTCAAAAACTGATTTAATTGGAAAACACTATTATATCATTATTATTTTTTTTTTTTTTTTTACCGAGTTGAACGTTGACCGAGTAGTACAGAGTGCTCTTGGTGATACTCAAATATTTTTACGCAATCCATGAGATATAAATAAACGGCAACGTGACGCACAGCAGCAATTTTGGCTGTTTTGTTTTTTTTTTTTCGGCAAGTACACTTACGTATAACCACCCCCACCACTCCTTCACTCTCTACACCGATGAAAATAAAAAATTACACGCGTGAATTTCCCCGCACACTTCGACGTCTGTATTAAGAGTGCCGAATCCCGTGGCGCCGTCGCGCGAAAATGTTTTACGTCGTAATCACTCTAATTGTATTAAGTATTCATTGTGCATCCGTTTAAATATTATGACTAATACGATGGTTTCCATTGTCGCGCCGTTAAAAGCGTATTAATTCGACGTATATACCTCGGCGGCGGCTGCAGCGTTCAGACGGTTAGTCAACAGCGCAATTGCGATAATCGCACGTTGATGGTGGCGCGCGCGGGACGTGCCGCATCAACAAATACTCAAAAAGCAGCTGCATTTTTAATTTTTTTTTTTTTTTTTTACTTTCTTACGTTTACAATCGAGAATACGAAAACATCAAAGACCTCAAAGCGGAGAATGACACGACAAACAGGGGTTGGTAGCGCGGTGGACATAAAACGCGCACGTATAGGTATAGCGTTTAAATATTTTATATACATATTCGTTTTTACGAAGGTATTATAATATAGGAAAGGAATCTACTTTGTAGATTACTTCCCAACGGTTGGGCTAAAAGTCTTTTATGCTGCACGCTCTTGACTAATATGTCAAAGGTTTGAAAATGACCGGTCCGTTTGGGGTTTTTATAATAATTTTATTAATATTAATTTTGTTGTTGTTAAAACTAGTACTTAGGTACCTGTATATTATACACATTTGGAGTGCCTCGGTCGTCAAGATAAAATGTAATGCGATGTACATAATCTCGGTTAAATTCGAATTTCACGGTATACGAACCGGTGGCTTCACCGAGAGGGAACTACGACGGTAAACCCGACGTCAATTAATTTGAACATTCTTGCGTAGGCGAAGCGCTCGCGTTTCGCGCGTCGAACTAATTAATGCGTAGGAAAAATTGTTAAATTCGTCGAGAGCACGTTAAAAATATCGTCTGAAAATGAAGATAAGCGGTTGTAAGTTATAAATTTGATAAATATTGTTGTAATATTATTTGTCGCGTGGTATTTTAAACAATAACGATAGGTACACACGCGTAGGTCAAATTCTCCAAAATGTTGAGCTCTTTTAACTCTGAGTTAATATGTGGCCACCCCCGACGAAAAAGGCAATAATTATTACATTTTTACAATTTGTCAAAACAGCCAATTAAAAGTTTCAAACATGAATTTTAATTATGTTTTTGATATTATTTGTAATAGTTCATTTTATTTTTATGTTTTTAAAAAATGATTTGTATAGAAATTAATTTCTGTATATAAGTAATTAATTTTATAATTGTATAGTTAATAATAAGTTTATAATCAATATTACTTATATTGCCAGAACGGTGGTGACCGGAATTTATACCAAAATAATTATTTCTAACCCATCAGTAAACAAGTTACTGCCGTTTTATGAGAATACAAAGAAATCTATGCTCTACCAGAAAATCTAATGATCGTCAAATCAGAAAAAATTCAAAAGCTTAGTTAATGCCTTTTTCATTGGGGCTGGCGATATGTTTACATTCTACACCTAACTTGATGGCCAAAACCACGTGAGTTCTGTTTGTGTTTTGGTTAATCGTATTCTCCGCGTGAAATACACTGCTGCACGGTCCTCCGACGTCCACAATAAACGTTTGTCGCGATGAAAATAAGCCACGCGTCAAGGACAGGTGGCTGAGAGAGCGGATGAGGTTTAATTAAAATCAAAGCATCCGAAACTCGTTATAAAACCACGCGAATCGTTTTCTCCGAGAATGGGAAACGGCCGGCATCTAAACGCAATCAATCGTTCATCGACCCGTTTCCGAACGAAATTCCACTATAAACGTATATATTGGTACTATTGCGGTTTGTATACAAGAGATGAATTGAAAATCACGAGGGATTTCGATGGCAAACAGCGGGGACCACGCGTGAGTAAGCTGCGCGCTCCACGGGTCTGCGACGGCGGGATTTAAATTATCGCAAAAAAAGCGTCTACAGGGTTTTATCGTAAAAAAAGGAATAAATAATAATAAATATAAAAAAAAAAAAAAAAAAAAAAAACGTTAAGAAGAAAGCCGACCGGCACAAAATGTGCACTCGCGTGCGGGGGTGTACACAATACGGCCGCACGCGTTCGAAATTTACCTGCGACGACTTTCAGGGATCGTATCCCTTCGCACACACTCGAGGAGCCGCCCACAAAAAACTCGTGCTGCGACCCACTCTCGGGCACCCTTTATCCCGGGACCCGCGTGAACTGAATTATACATGTGGTGGCGGCGGCTCGGTGAGATATACAAATAAACAACTTGTTCGTATAAACCCCTGAAATCTTCGTGTAGTGAAATAATGTAAACTCCCGGCCGGATCGAAATGGTCCGCTTAAAAAGGTCACCGCAGCTGCACACCTTTTATTATTATTATTATTATTATTATTGTATGAGATAAAGTCTACAAATATAAGACAACCGCGCGGTAAATCGTGTGCGTCGAAACGTTACGGGGGAGGGGGGAGAAGGAGGATAATCCGGAAAAATATGTTAGATCGAAAATCACTCGGAATGTAGGTATTTGCGTACACGCGTATAATTTATTGTTACATGCAGATCGTCCTAAAGATAACGCAAAATTATTTTTACGGTAAGACTTTAGGCTTTAAAAACTTCTGGACGATACAATATGCAAGCGGTAGGTAAACGTTTTATTTTTTATTTTTTCATTTCGTGTATTGTAACATTGACTTATCCTAACAGATTTGGAATGGTTTTTTTATTCGTTATATTATGATGTATCTTTAAAAATTGCCTAAACGTGAGCAAATAGAAATTTAGATTTTAATTACGGTAATATTGTAGTAAATAGCTATTATTTATTTATTTTTTTTTTTTTTGAAATAATTTTATGTCTGCAGTATTTTCGATTCTGAGTGAAGTGAAGTAAGAGTTTTTTTGTATAAAAATATTTAACTTAAATGGTTCTTAGTATTAGTCTTAATAGTTTTCTCAAAAGTCGGGAAAAAACTACCCGAAATTCGACAAAAAAAAATTTTTTTTTAATACAAACTTTATGAACATTTAAGAAAAGACAAACAATAATAATATGAGTAATATTTTGGTGCACTAATATTTTTAATATGTAACAATTTTTTTTTCTAATTTTTCTTCCTAACACTTTTGTTTTCTCACTAATTTTTTTCCTTTCCTCAGTTTATAATGGAATACAAAACTCGCTGAGTAAAAAATATATATTTTTTAATTACTTTAACAAACTTTATAATTTTTAAGGAAAATTGTCTTGAAAAAACTGAAGCTTCTGTCAGAATCGTTTCCGCGAAGAAACAATTTATCGTTTTTTTGCAATTGAAATTGAAAACCCACCAAAAGTATCTAACCCAGGACCTGAATAATACCCATAATGTGAAGTATATCGGGTTTTTTTACTATTAATAATATTATATGCTAACAAAAATTTCTACTCGCCAACATTTGGTCAAAATTATACTAAAAAAATAGAGATTGTAGAATAATAATGACTTACCGGTATGCGTTCTGAGGTGGGCTTTCAAGTGCGAACTCTTCGTGTACACCTTCTCACAGCCGGGGTACTTGCACTTGTGAATCTTTTTGGTGGCGTCCGGCGACAGGTGAATCCGCGGGTGATATGCGGTGCCGGCTGCGACGGCGGTGGTGGTGATGGACAAGACCGGCACCTGGACCGAGGTGGCCACGGTAGTATCGTGACGTGACGGCGACGCGCCAGAGGCGGCAGCGGCTGCCGCGGTACCGATCGCCGTCCGGGCACCGACGCCCACGGTGGTGCTGGTGTTGGTGCTGGCGTTACTCGTGGTGGTGCCGGTGTGACCGGCCGGGCTGGCGCTGGGGGTGGCCGGGGCGACGGTGACCTTCAGCGGACCCGCGGTGGTGGTGGACGCTGTGGTAGAGGCGGTCACTGTGTTGACGGCCGCGGCCGCGGTCGAGGTGCCCGCGGATGTGACCGCGGTCGGCGCGCCGGCCGACGGTGTCGTCGCGGCGGACGACAGCAGTGACGCCATCACGGCCGGTGACACGACGTCCGTCTCCTCCGGCGGGCTGGGTGGTGGCGTGGCGAAACCGGACCAACACGTGGACGGCGAGCTGCTGTTGGACGTCACACTGCTAGCGCAGTCCAGGCCGACCTCGACCTCCACGCGTGTCGACCACGATGCCAACCACGGCGACTCGGAGCGCGTGGGCGACGATGACACCATCGGCTCTTCTTTCAGGTAGCGTTCCATTTCGTAACACGTCTGCAAAAATGGTAACACATACCGTTATTGTTATCGTCTCGTTATCATCGTTATCGGGTCGGTTCGGTAGGTAAATGGTTCTCGCTGAATTGCACAAGACATTTGGGGAAGACTTAGGCCACAGAAAAAAATAGAATACCAAAAAATGTGTTTAAGTATTTTACAACAGACATAAATAATTTGATGTACATAGTAACGTCGTGAGTTCGTTGCAAATTTCAAACAATTAAACTTCATTTTTTTTTTCTTTTGTAATCCCTTGTCTAAATCACTGGTGGATGCAAGGGCGGACAATAGAAGCAATTCCTCTCTCTCCGTTCACATAGAATAAGTTCTAAGGTACGTAAGAAATAATAGAAATATATGCTTGCTTTATTGTTTATTGAAAATTGCCTCTCCCATTCATGGCAATATATTCATACCTGGGGCCTATGTCAACCGTTTAATTATACCTCGCCTCATCAGAATACGATTACATATTAAGGTCTTTACATTTATTTACCAAAATTTTTAATAAATTTTCAAAGTTTTTATGATATTTTCGTTAAATTCTCCTAGTGGCCCTACTCAATTAAATTACTCAACACCCACGGTCTGGATTATCGAAAGCAGTGCGGTGAATAAGAATTTAATTCATTTTATGTGTTACTGTTTCTATTAATTGTTTGAATATTGGACACACTTGGGAAATATGTGATGTGTGAATTACACAAGGAAAAATTGATTCGAGGAGTTTTAATTTGATATTACTGTTGGAGTTTTAAATTATAGGTAAATTTACGATTATAATCGTAGACTAGTAGCATAGAAATACCAGTTTTTTTTTTTTGTTTTTATTACTATTATCCATTATATAACAATCTCTGTGGATGTATAATTGTCAAAATAACGTATCCATACACATATTACACACACCATTACATATTATAGATTATAACATATATACTGTAAATTAGAATTTGCCTAAAGTCAGGAATCAGGATGTCTATTAGTCAGTTTAAATAGACGATATTATTCACAGTAGAACCACAGTAACTCGAAATTCACAACAATCCAGATATAATAATAATATATTAGCCACCCCGAACCGTAAACAAAACTGATTAATTATTTATATTAATCATGGTACCTGGAAACCACGACTGTTCGAATTTGTTTATTATTCACCCCTCACAGCTTTTTTTTTTCAGTGCTCGAATTTCCAATTTTACGAGGTCAATATTATTTTTAACATAAAATTCCATGGTGAAATTTTTTTTTTTTGTCATTATATTCTTGAATTAGAATTTAGATTCGGAGTGAAACAAAGAGCTAGTGTATTTACAATGATGTTTATTTTATTTTAATAAAAAATATTTTTAATTTTTTCTATTTTCATTTTTTTTTATTGTTTTTCTATGTACAAGTTTTCGGATAGGAATACCTGTCCAAAAAATTCAACCAGCATCTTTTTAAATCAAAAATCGTCTTTAGATGCGTCTTAAAATAAGTAATTTTTTGAAATTCTCAATTATAATTCCAATTTGTGGGATAAACTACCCAACATTTGATAAAAAAAAACCTTTAAAAGTTTTTTTTTTTTTTTAATCTAAATTTTTAGAAATAATAATAATAATAATATAATAAACTCATAAAAATCATTATAATTATCTATATTTATAAACGTATCTACCTAAAATTAACTTGTTACAATTTATATAATTAAAAAAAAAAAAAAACCTCAGTTTTGATATTTATGAGTTTGTAAAATTAGATAATAGTACACTGTACGTCGTGACTCAGTTGTGTAGGTAAGAGATACCAAGTTCGTGCTTAACGTTTAATAATTATAGTGAATTTCGAAAATCAATACTCTGAACGTCGCAATCAATGTTACTTTATTATTATAATTATTATCATTATTGTTATTATTATTATCGTCATCAAACGGTAGTTCTGGAGCAAGTTTTGGACTACAGTTGTTTTCTGACGGAGTTCAATAATTACTACGCGCGCCGTACGTGTACATGTGAATTTATCAACACTACGTTCAATATAATTTAATCACCTGCAGCATGTACGTGTGCGCAGTTAAATAGAATAAATTAGCCTCTCCGTATACGACATTTTCTTCTATGCCACGCAGATAATGCGTATAATGCGTATATTGTCATATTGCGTTATACTATTACAATATTTATGACTCAAATTCGGTGTATCCGTGTCATTATGGTAAAACACAAACGTACGCGTCCACGAGCACGTGTTTTTTAAAACCACGAATAGATGAATTATAACCAAATTTTTTTCGAAACATTCGGATTAAATGCTTCGAACGAAAACATATATTTTTATTTTTATTTGAACCCGTAAACAATGATATTCATACACGTACTCACAATATTCAATTTTAAAAATATTATTATTTTCATTCTATTGTGCTAAATCTATGTGAAAAATTTAGTTTAGTGACATTTAAGTGCATTTCGTAACATTTTCCTAACAAAGAAATAAAAATGTTTATTGGTTTTCTTTGGTACGAACATAAAAATCATATAGTATGGTATAGTACACAAGAACACAAATGATATGTGTTAAAACTATGAAAACAATATTTAGTGGTATAAAATCAGATGTATAAGACACTTATAAATAAAGTATATATATATATATACTTGTAAAGGAGTTTCAATTAAGCGGAAAACTATATACAATGCGCGTCCGGATAAATAGCTGACAACGCTCCCTCCTATTTTATGTCTCCTTATATATTTTCAACGATACTACGGGTCAACAACCACTATCAATGAATATTTTTTTCCACCCGATTACGCACCATGTCCTAAATAATGACTCGCTGTATAAAGTATAAAACTTTCCGTTTTGTAGGTCACAACGTTTCGACAGTGCATTATAAATTATTCTCTACCTGATTGTCCCACGCCTAATTATTAAACGTCGTGTAAAACGAATTTTGATGAATATTCTGATTCGTAATCACGCCAAAACTTGAATATTAAAAAAAAATTACAAACATTACCAAATCTATTCGCAATGAATTCAATAATTGTCGTAATGTTTTATTACAGAAACACAGTAATGAAATTCTCCGACGTAAGACTTTTATTCGAAGATTCTTATTGAATAAAAATAAGATATCAAAACATAGTCGGAAAGTTAAATCACATTCATCGCACAGTCAAGTCGTTAATTTATACGAATCGGCGTCGATAAGCCGTTTGTAACTCGATAATAAGAAATTCACATCTAGTGTTTGTTATGTATGTGTGTGTGTGTGGGTGTAATTATTTGCATAGAAGAGGGTCGGGATATCGATTTAACTGTAAATACGATGAGAAAAAAAAACATTATGTCAATATAAAAGAAAAAAAAAGGGCTGTATAATGCGTCTGCAGAGATCTGTATCCATTATCGCTGCCGTAATAATTAAACTCCCCTGCGAGGCGTCGGAATTGAATTTGTTTTCGTTCTTCAGAGGTATATTATTATTATTATAAATTATTATTCTGAGGAATATTTTAACGAAAAGCGTGAAAAAAATCACAATAATAACGCTCTGAGAAGCTTACGTGCCCTACAAATACGGCGGCGGTTAAACGTAAACCGTCTCGGATCTAATTATGTTTCGTTAAGCCCCGTTATCGATTTATAATAGGAGGAAAGAGTAGCGATTAGTTTACCTGATAGGTGTAATCCATCTAGTTAGGTTAAAGCCGTATTGATAAATGACATAATATCTCGAACATTATTTCCAATAATGCCGGTTAAAACTGCTCGCCAACTCATTTAAACGGTATCGAAAGACAAAACTTAAGTTACTGCCATAGCGTTGACCTAATTGGCAAAATCCAAATAATATACATTCATTTATTATTATTATTTTTTATTCATTATTATTAGAAACAGTAGGTAACAAAAATATGTCGTTTAATAAAATCGCAGTTTTCACAAGATACGTCGTTCGTTATTCTGTGATATTAACAAAAAGAAAAATGTTCATAATTCCTTAGCTTGTTGTGTTCTTTTTGTCTTTTTCTTAGCCAATGAGGGAGCGAGAATGTCCAATACCAAAAAAATAAATAAATAAAAATCACGTGGCAGAATGTCCTTTTACCCAATAACAAACACATATATCGGACGAACGCGAAGACAACTTAAAGAATTTATTATGTCTGTGACCGGAAATATTACCCGTAGTGAATCGCTGGCGGTGGTGTTGTTCTTATCTGTTCTCCGGCTCTTCCGGAACTTAAAAGTGTTTGTATAAAACGTATTGCTGTTTATCGTCAGTAACTTTTTTTTTTCACCGAGGGGATAAAAACGACGAATAGCAAGACGACTGATCGTCGACAGTGGTGTTCTCGTCGCTCTCGGTGATGGACGTTGTTACACGGTTGGTTGTGAATTTCGGTGGTGGTGGTGACGGAGGCTGAGCATAAAGAAAGGAACAAACAGAGAGACAGAGAATGAAAGAGAGAGAGAGAGAGAGAGAGAGAGAGAGAGAGAGAGAGAGAGAGAGAGAGAGAGAGAGAGAGAGAGAGAGACAGACAGACAGACAGAAGTGTCGCGACAAAATTAATAACGTCACTCTACTAATACCAGTGCGGCAATTTCGTTTTTGTACACCTAATTCCTAAACACCACACCGTCTTCGTATAATCACATCCCAACCCTCAGAACTGAATGACGTAGCGTGATGAATCTTATTTGGAGAGATCGCAATAGGCATGCTAGTATCTTAGAATCTAGTTTTCTTAAAATTTGTTTTCAAAAAATATCTGTATTCCTTTGAATTTTTAAAATTAAACGAAAACATACTTTTTTTAATAACAAATTCTACTTATCAAGTTTAATTTACTTTTATTCTAATAAACGTCTATTGAGGTGCATTTTAATGTGTTTTATTCAAAATATTAAGGTGCAATTTTTTTGTAAATAAATTATATATCAATTTAATTTTTTCTACAACATGTATCTTCATTTACGTTATAAAATCAACTCATTTAGAAGCATCCTTAAATCAGTTTCAACTTTTAAGTAACGATATAAATATACTTTAAAAAACTAAAAACACTTTTGCTTATGAACAGTTAACTTGAGCAAAACATGTTTGAATACGTATGAATTTTAACAATTGTTTATTATGACATAGGATATAATGTAGGTGTATTACTCTCATTGAAACAAAATGAGAAACTACGTTATCGTATAATATTCTCAACTCATAATAATTATTGTGTTAAATTACTTTGTAAATAGCGTGATAGAAATTATTTACTGAACAGTTATAATTACAAAATATGGTAAGAATGTTACAATTTGCATTTTTGTTATTCGGTTTAGCGCAGTCAATTAAAAATGTGGATACCACTGACAGGAAAACAGAATGCCGGGAAAGGGGGAGGGGGAAACGCACGCGCCACTGCCTCGATACGGGCAACGGGGAAGGCGGTGGCGGCCGGGTCCCGGGGAAAGGACCTAAAAGGCATAAATTTTCAAAACACATGGGCGACGGCGGCGTAGTTTCTTACACCGCGTATAATGGCTTTTTGTCGAGTTTTAACGAGCCGCGAACTTCATGTTCTACGCTCGCGGAATAACTTAAGACCTATGATCGTCGCCGTCGTCGTCGTCGAAAGAGTAAACAAACACTCCTCACCGCCATATCGCCCCTACACTGTCATCTCCCTCCCCTCTGCGTCCACGCGCCCGAGCGTTCGCGTCGTTGTCGTCAAAGTTACTTTCGAGCGTGAGTACACACATACATTCATACAATATATACAAACACATACACGCGTACACGTATGCGTGGGTGCACGCGCGTTCTCTTCTCTTTTATTAATCCTTCCTCCTAAATCAGATTTACCCGGTGTATATATATAATATACGTGTGCGCGCGTTTATGTATGTGTAAATATACGTTGGCACAAACGCGCGCGCGCACACGCAATCTTATTTGCTACTATACACTTCACTTATCTCACGTACACGACGACGTAGGTGTACTCGTCGCATACCGAGCGCGGCAAGACTGAAGCAAACGAAGAGGGTTTTGGAGACCGACGTCAGTGGTGGTGGTGGTGGGCACACAGGTATGTGTAAACGAAATACGCGAGTATAGGTGCACTGAAGCCTATATATGGGGCAGGATGAGAGAGAAGCGTCCCGGTGAAATCTATTACAATTAATTCGTACGAAAAACGTTCGCAGTGTGAATACACAAAGAGAAAATGCGCCAAGCGAGCACGCGCGCGCGCGTGTGTGTGTGTGTGTTTATAATAACGGAAACGGGTGTGGGATGCGGTGTGGTGTGGGGTGAAAAAAAAAAGGTCCAGGCACACGATTGTACGTGGCGTATTATGCGGGGCCGCTCGCTCCCGTCGCGTTCCGGTCCGCCGTCGAATCTCCATAAAAATACCATATTTTTTACCACGATTTACCTTTTACGGGAAATTTAATTTCATTCTCGGACTGAGGAGGATAACGGCGCAAAAAAAAAAAAAAGGGCAATCGATATCGCATGTTCCCTGGCCCGACCGCCGCCGCCGCCGCTGCATCACGCGTATACCTATATAATAATATGTCCGTTTGTTTTTTTTTTTTTTTTTTTTTTGCGCTGAAAACAAATTGACTAGACGGCGAGAGGGTATTTCGCCGCATCAATCTCCGCCGCCCGAAATCTGTTCGTGCTCGATTACGACTCGAAATTGAATCCATATTTTATATAGGCCGATCCCGGCTGGTGACGGCCGTTTTGTCCAATCGCGAATAAATCACGGTCCGACAATACGAGGAGATGACGGTGGAAGAGGGGATAGCGATGTTACGGGGCCGGGGCGCGGGGGTGAGGAACGCTCGGAATAAAATAAATACGATATATGTTTCTCTCAGACGACAGTTTCGTGAAAACCGCAAGCATAAAAAAAAAATAATAACGATAATAAAACCAATCTCGTGCACACGAGCACGCGTTGGCCGCCGTCTATACACGTGCGTAGTGACGATGACGGGATAAAAATTGCAAATTTCTCATACACACTGCCATGGCGTATGTTCGCCGTATAGGTTTCCGGAGACGTACGAGACACATTCGTACGCGCGGCGGCTATTAATCAAAACCGCACGACGCGTACAAAACGCGTATACACACGTCATATTGTGTGAGCGGCGCTTGTAATACGTGAACACACTGGTTCGCGTATTTATTTTACCGCGTTTTGTGTTCACGTATTATACATATATATATATATATATATATGTTTGTGAGTGTGTATAATGTGTATATATATACTGTATATTATACAACACGTTATACGGGACCGACCTGACAGAGCCAGGCTAAACTCGGAACCGCCCGTCGCCCGGGCCACGACCGTTCAGCATTTTCGGCTTTTGGTATTCGTGCCGCGCGCCCTGCACTCTCTTCGTCTGTGTCTTGTCATCTGCGTCGCCAGCATTCGGATCACGTTTCCCGCAAGAGACTCGTCGTCCTTTGTTTTATGCCGACGACAAAAGCCGGCCGAGAAACTTTAGATTTCACCGGCGTCACTTGGACTTTCCCAGACTGCTGCGTGACGAAAAAAAAAAAAAAAACTCTTCTCCAAGAGACGGGCTTATTTTTTATTTTTTTTTCTTCTCTCGCTCTCTCTCTTTTTATTTATTTATTTATTTTTTTTTTTGTATAATACGCACGACTCGCCAACGCCACTCTTTCTCCTCCTGTATACTTCATAAACCCTTCACCGGGCAGAGAAAGAAAAACAGAAGCTTACAGTGAAAATGTGAGAAAACTGTGAAATTTTGCCGTGTACCGCGCGATTCGCTATTGTTGTGTGGGCGCGCGCGAAGAGATCGAACCTAATCCACAGAGTACAAAGTGTGCATGCTAAGTTGTCCTACGAAAGTTAATGATAATGTACCAAACACTGTAGATGTCTGTAGAACGAAGGCTAGCCCGAAACGCAAACGATAAAATAATATTTACATTAGTGCGTGTACCTGCACAACACCGTTAATTATTATTTATCGGGAATAAATATTTCAGACACGTTGGTCGTCCAAGAATCGACAGCTAGTACGCGCGACGCAACCACCGCAAAAAGCTAACATGTGAAATCGACAATAAATACAAATATCGTGAACGTGAAACTTTGATGCAATTCATAAGCGATATGTACGATAATCATATTATTTCATGCTAATGTACGACAAAATATCTTCAGTTTACGAAAAGATTTCCCGAAATGGTGTAGGAATCGAGGTAGAATGCATATTATTGCATTTGAATAATTTGTTTGTCTTGAGTCGAATTATTGTTTGTATATGATCTTAGCACTTTCTTCTATTGTATTCGTTTTTAATTTAGTGTGATTTGAAATATAGATTGAGACTTTTGAAAACAACTAAGAGTTATGGGTTGGAATGTTTTGAATTAGTTTATATTTATTTTTTTTGCCATACTTCACAGTTGGATGTGTATGACAACCAATTATGACTGTAAGTCCAAATAGGCTTCAATAGAGTTTTTTTTTTTTTTTTGAAAAGTAATTGGTTTTTATATATTATTTTATTATGCATCGAAACAATATTCTAAACTTGTTAAATGCTCCTGTAATAAAAACAAACAACACAATCATGCATATTGGATATAGCACCTTAACAATGAACATCATAAAAAGCAACAAACTCTGGCTCATATTTTATTTCACAGAGCAAAAACTTTGTTTTTAATGTGTTTTTTGGCGAAACACTTTATACGTAACATTCCTCTGCCCCTCTGCTAAGTTTCTTGCTGGCATGTACGTATCGTATAGAACGCGCGATAACTGTATATTGGTCGTTGCAGTTACGTCGGCACTGATTGGCTGACTTGTTGGCAATAACTTGTGCGCATATGTGTGGTTTTATGCGAGCGTGTATGCATGTTTGTCTACAGAATTCGGGTAAACAACATTGAGTACGAGAGAATAATTTACGACCGCGTACGAGTCCGTTTGTCCTTCCCCGTGGCTCGTATATCGAGCACATCACGTCGTCCCCCTCGACGACGTTGACTGTAATCGAAACAGCAACGCACGAAATCTCTGTCCCGCGCGGCCGATAACGATCGCGAGAGGGCTTTGGTGTGCAGGCGGCAGGCGATCCACGGAGTACTGTAAATTGTCCACGCGTTCGAGACGCGAACAAACGACGGCGAAGATTTCCGATGCGGTTTTTACAACGTAAACCTGCTATTATAATAGTGGTCTAGTTCGACGGACACGTGAGTTTATTATTGTTCACTTAAAAAAAATTAATAAATAAAGTCAATTCCGTATAATATACTGTAGTATAGTAAAATATTATTATTATTATTATTATTATTTGATGTAAGAGTACCCATTTATATAATATGTAATGCGTATATGTTATTGTATTTGTAGCATTTCCTTGTGTTTTGGAAACGTTACTATATCTGAAACGGATGTCTCGGGCATTACGATCAGCCGAAGAGCAATATACGATGACAGGAGGGGAGGAAAAACGAGAGGAAAAATACCCGCACACACGGATAATATATGCAAAAAAAAAAAAAAAAAATTATATCGTTTCGTGATGGAAAACCTATATCTAAACGACCTAAGCCATCATTGTTGAATAATATCAAATTGTGGTTTATCCAAATATGCCGTCTTTTATAATAATATATATATATATATATATTTATATTATTGCTGTGCGACGGCTGCAAGGGTAAGATTTATCGTTCACCCCACGGAATTACCACCGTATCCACAAACATACACTAGTTTTATATATTTACAATAAATAACACATACAAATGTTACAAGAATTAATCATGGCATGACCTACATGATATGATTAGTCATTAGTGTCGGAGAGGCAGAAGGAGAGTCAAATTTTTTAAGCCGAATCGGGGAAATATTTATTTTAAAACAAAACAACGTCGCCGATACAAAACGTTAGGCCATCATTAAAAATACTTATACGAGGGTCAAAAAGTAAAATAATCATCTCGTACAAAATTATACAACACTCTCTGCCCGAGTAATGATATGGAATCCCAAACGAACAAAATTGAAAGTGTGTGTGTGCGCGTGTGAGTTCAAGTCTGTGAACAATGACGACCAATGATGAACGGTAAAGACTTCATTAAAAGCATTCCTGAACGAATATTTTCAATAGCGAAGAATACTTAATAAATATAATATAATGCAAAACGCGGTGCTTAGACAGTATATACGGCATTATACCACTTGAACTTTCCGGTGCAACAACAATGCACTTAATTTAATTCGAGTCAAAGACGAAACGGCGAAGATTCTTTTTTTTCTGAAACTATTTTAATCACGTCGTTTTAACACGGTATCCACGTCTTATCGCCGATCACAAAATCGTATAAATATTTTCTATAGTGTTCTGAACAATATCAACAAAAAAAAACCTAGAGCAAACAAAATTTTCAAAATACCTTTCAGGAATTTTTTAATTTATATTACAACTGTTTTGGAAACGTATAAAATACATTTTTAACAACAAATTAAGTTATTACGTTTACGGGAGTTTACTTTATGCAGGTACAAGTTTATTTTTATATTTTCCATTACCGTTTTTGATTAGCATAATCCAATTACTGAATTAAATTTCTAGACTTTAGTCTAGACAGATTTCTATCAGCGGCGGTCTCACGTCAATGTACATGATATAATACTATAATTTATCGTACTCGGTATATTTATATATATCCTAGTTTAGTTTACTTTAAAATTAAATTTTAATGAAAACTGACTATATTAGTACGTTTTAAACAACGCATTCTCCATTTGGAAATACATTTCATTTACACGTAAAATACATTGTTGCTGAATTTAAAGTACATTAAATTGTCCGTCGATTGCAATCACGGGGTGTACAGTATATGAGTGCGCAAGGGGAGGTACGGACCCTTCCGCCACAGATAGGGCCTTGTGAATGCATGTATATACGTCCTCATTATTATTGTATACATCGCATTATATTATTAAATTCGAGAATTTGCGAGAAAGTTACGACGCATTTCTGTGAAAATTCACTTCACGAAAATTTAACGTCGGTCAAGTCCCACGAGACCCTACGTCAACCCCATAATTAAAAATTTATGAAACTATGTTTTACAAAAATGTAATACGAGTAAGCTTGTGTATCATTTTTTACTCTTAAAACAATAAACTATATATGTTTTGAAATAACAATGAAAACAAAAATCTGCAATTTGTTTGATGAACAGTAATTTAATTTAAACTAAAATTATAATTTTAAAAGCTTATAAAAAATGTATTTATCGAAAATTCAACCATAGAAAGAATATGTAAGAAATATTCAAAAATAAAAAGCAAATGAATAATTTACAATAAAAATCTGATAAAAAAAAATAATTATAGTTAGGTATTTCAAATGAGTGAAAAGAAATTATATTAATACTTTGGAAAATTTCGAAAAATTACCTCTTTATAGGTAGCGCTTACTACACCTTTTAGTAGAACAATCGTTTTACGAAGAGAAATAATTAATGTTACCTGCAAAAAATTCGAGCGATATTCTTCGCGCAATTTAGTCCCATACCCGAACGAGGAATTTAAATGTATGCAAATTGAGTTCTGAGTATAAATGATATACATTCAAATTAATTAAAAAATGTATTAAAGTGAATATGAAAAAAATAATATTCGGAAGATTCTAAATTATAGTTTCTACGAGTACAACATATTTATATGTGTGTATATATATACATATATATATGAACTCAATTGTAATAATTTATATCTTATAGGACTTTTATTATATATTTTACATCAGACCGGTATAAATAATATTCTATGTGTTTTTTTGGGACTCAGTTCGTATCACTCGTCTGTTCGGAAAAACGACGATTAGGAAACCACCTGCTGTGTTCGGTTGTCGTCGGCGGCGCAATGCGGTTACGTATTATAATTTTACGGTCAAAGACACGTGCAGCCCGACGTATGTCCGGCCGTCACCCCCGACTGGGGCGCTTGTTATTTTATAATGCACACGAAGCGGTCGCCAAATGTTTTGGGTGCATGTCATCGTCGAGAGTATTTAACGGCTTACTACGATATGCTTTAAGCAACGGCTTCGCAATACAGGAATTATTACGCTATACCTACGACACGTATATCGCGCGGTACTAAATACATTAAAAAACACAAGCATAATATTCGGGCGAGTGGAATGTTTTTCTTTTTTTTTTTTTTCAAAAACTATATGCGAACACACATTAGGGTTTCGAACGCGAACCGTTTAAAGTAGTTTTTATTATAGTAACACTGTGTGGTGGTGGTGGTGGTCGAAGGTTGGCACGGTTGAATGAATACGCGCGTATCAGTGGCGCACCCAAGGGAGGGGCTTTGGGGCTATAGCCCCACCCAAGATTTCTTTTATTTAAATTTATAAATAATAAAAATTATTGATTTCTCAAAAATATATTACAATTTTGCTATTTTTGCAA